>JANFCV010000506.1:0-89513 GCA_024500475.1 Phthorimaea operculella
AAAGTTTTGTTAGTGACCGATAGCGAAAGTGCAAAACAAGCAGGTCCCCAAATAAGAAGGTCAAAAATGAAAAGTTTGGATCTTCTTTAGTAACTCAAATCAGCTGATCGGCATTTTTTCCATATTTCAACCTATGTTCGTTCGTTAGGAAAGTTGTTCCCTTATCACCAACTGGCCCTGCATTTTCGCTATCAGTCACTAGTAAAATTTTATCGTTTCTGTGTATTTACATAAATATTTGTTTTGACGAAGTAATGAACATGATTGTGTGGACGCAGGAGAGATAGCCCTACGTTTGAAATGAATTGTAAAAGAAGACATGAAAAGGAGATATAAGTACGGATTTGACTGCTGGTAGAGATGAATGGAAGAAAAAGACATGTTGCGCCGATCGCTAATAAATAGGATAAAGACATACGCAGATAGGTGCGTCCACACCAGCCGAGGCTGTTCACTGCCTCACTGCCTCGCGAGGCATGGTTCCGTGCTTCGGATGGGCACGTTGCCGTTGGTCCCGGTTGCTATCTATGATGGCGGTCGTTACACAAACATGTCAGAGGCCTGCTACTTGCAGGCGGTTGAAAAACTCTGACAACAGCGGTCATCGGGTCGTTGGACGACTTGGTGTCCCACGAAAAGAAGAAGAAGCTCGCGCAGGCGAGGCAAGTTCGATCCAATTTGGACGCCCAATAAATTAATAGGCAAATTTCTGAGTTGATTTTGGCCTGGCCCGCGCCAGAGCATACGTATTGCCTCGGGTGAGGCACATAATTATTTGGTCGTTTGCCTCGCGAAGCAGGGAGGCAGCGAGGCTGCTCGCTTGTGTGGACGCGCCTGATGATTTGTTTTGACGGTATTTCCCTATACAAAGCGCACAATCTGGTCGCGCCCCACGCGCGCTGGGAGGCAAGCTGGCTGGTGGGCGCTCTACGCGCTATACGTCGCCATTCCCATCTCCATATACGTCACCTACCTGCTGCGACGCGCAAGAGAGGTTAAATAGTAGAGAAATGCTAGACTGAGTGGTTAAATTATTACCGGTGGGGTTGAGCTAAGCGGCTTTTATAATGAACGTAGGCTAGTTATTATTATAGTGCCTTCACACTCGAAATCGATATGAAATGCCATATGCTACGTCGCAAAAATAGAATCAGCTCCAGCGCCTCCGAACTTTGTTGCACAGATCTTTTACTCAGCAAAGTTTGTAGCGTCTTTTAAGCTAAAATAGACAACCGATGTGGCGCAGTGGTTAGCATGCCTGCCTGCCACGCAGGTTCCGGGTTCAATTCGGTGGGGGTCACCACAAAAGTTGATATTTATCACTTGTGAATTTGTTCCCAGTCTGGTTAGGACATTGCAGGCTGAACCACCTGATTGTCCGCAAGTAAGATGGTTCCGTGCTTTGATGGGCACGTTAAGCCGTCGGTCCCGGTTGCTGTCTATGATAGCGGTTGTTACACAACCATGTCAGCCTGCTACCTGTAGTAGGCGGTTGAAAAACTCTGACACCAGGGTTCATCGGGTCGTTGAACGACTTGTGTCCCACACGAAAAGAAGAAGCTAAAATAGAATGTTATGAGTTATTAAGCCGCTAGGGCGTCCGAGGGCTATAAATACGAAAACTTAACTGGGTCGTCCTTCCTTTCATCCGCTCAAGAGAGAAAGAGTCTGGCGTTTTATAAGAAACTGATCCTCAGGATGGCACTCTACGCCGCCATAGGTCAAGTTGGAAATATCCGTCAAAAGACACCTAAAGCGGCTGCAGTCTGTGGCGGCATACAAAGCCATTTTACGGATCACTTTCTTTAAATAATTCCCTTATTATAAACCACCCTTATGCCATTACATTTAGAGCTATTTTGTAGTACGCTAGAGTATTGCTAGAATTTTTGTATCATATAGGACTCTGTGCTGGAGCGCGTGGTGGGTTCGCGGCCAACAACCCGGGTGTACGTGGTGGCCATCCTGGTCATCTTCCTCCTCGTCGGCTTTGTCATCTTCCCTCTGCGCGGATCATCCAAGGTTAGTCATACCAACCTAACTTCATTAATACTAAGTTGAATATGGCTGTTTAATCCAATATATTTTCTGTCGTGTAAAATGAACTCTGGGAATGTCCTTTCATTAAATACTGTAGGTTCAGGTGGCCCGTTAGCGGTTTCACCGCTGCAACTCATTTTCCTGCGGAAGTTATGATGATGATGATGACATATAAACCTTCCTCTTGAAACACTTTAACTTTGACAAAAATCGCATTAAAATCCATTTAGAGGAGTAAGTGAATTATACGACAGACTAACAGGCAGAGAATCGTAAAAGCGACTTCATATTATATTCTTCTTTTCGTGTGAGACACCGAGTCGTTCAACGGATTATATTATGGATTCGTGATACGGTGGCATCCCCGTATCTGAAGCACTTGCCGTCTAGTCTGTCGAACGTGGCACGTGTTTGCATGGGGAACATTCCCCACCCCCACACAGGGATGTGAAGCCAGCAGCCCAGCAGTGTCCTTTGTGCCTGTAAGTTTGCGTTCTTTACACTTTACAACTCTCTTAATAACTTTATAACTGTGTAATGACAGGACCCTGAAGCGGACAGGAAAAGACTGACGCATTCGCGGAAGACGACCAACCTTCAGAAGGGAAGGCGACGCGGAGGGGGCGAGGCGGCCGCGGAAGGGGGAGAAGAGGAGGAAGAGGGGAGGTCGAGCCAGCACCCGCAAAGAGTGGAAGGCGCAACTGTCGCAGCCACAGGAGAGTGCAGCTGACGTGAGTACTGCTCTAGGAATATGAAAACTTAGAAACGGCTGGGGATAAGAAACAACTTATCAATCAAAGATCATAGGTCGAAACATGAAAAGCAATTTTGGTTTTCCCCACAAAAATGCCTTGATTTTGCTTTCTAACAAAACATATTTCACCGACCCCACGATTTGGGATAAAGTCAGCCAGATAAAGATGTACCTACTACATTATTTTGTAAGATAAGCCCGATTTCGTTGTTTTTCACTATATTGTTTTCCAGTCGACTCCTCTGCTAGACAACGACGCCGGCGGCGACCACCAGCGCAAGCGCAAGCCGCGCAAGGAGGAGCGAGACAGCGATAGACATAATACGCCGCGCGCCGGGAGCGAGCGGGACAACAACACCTTCGCCTCGCATACAGCCGCGCGCCGGGAGCGAGCGAGACAACGATACTGCTCGCAGCTACAGGCTACAGCCCGGTGAGACCAAACCTTTAAGTATGTAGACAGCAGGCAGACTGACCTAACTAGGATTCATAATTAGTATAACGAATTATGAATCCTATTTTAGTGTATTTTCATTTCGGCAAACAATTTGAACAAAATATTTACAATGTATATTGATTTTGAATATTTGTATGATTTCATTGGTCGCCAAAGATGCGTTTTTTTAATAATATGTAAAATAACTGAAATACAAAATGAAAGCGTCTGAGTACTATTCGGCCTGAGACTGCTGTGTTGGCTCGAAATAACAATTTCGTTTGTATTCAAAGTTCATAGATATTTCACCAATTGTATCATAGGTATGTGTTCAACTTTTTATTTATATAAATAACTCTGAATTTCTTCAATTTTTTCAAATATTAGCATTTTAACGTTTACCAAAGAACCGTTTTCATTCCTGACGCATTTGAACAAGATGTCTTCGACAGTATATTGTTTACTTGAGAACCACAGGATTCCTACAAGAGTGATGTCTGTAAAAACCTGATTTAATTTCAACCAAAAAATAATATAAATCAGGCTTTATCTTAACACCACTTCTTTGAAAACCTGGAGAAAACTGTTGTGGTAACAGGTTGACCAAGCAATGTTTAATACTACGAGTATAAATAGATTTTCTGAGTAAGTAATTTTCGTTCTGTATTCTCTATTCACTTGACATATATATCTCACTTCATTATGCTTTCTTTCCTATAAAACATGCTTAGTTTCATTTTCTACTGGTTACTAGTTGTATGTTGCTTATAGGTCTATCCTAGGTGAATATACTGCTAGATTTTGTACTATGCAAACTATATTATTTTATTATTATTATAAGGCGGTTGTAAGATATTACTTTTCGTCCAACGTATAGTTGTTTGTTGTTATTTTTCTTTTTATATTATGATATAAAATACTGATGTATCTTTTATTTCTTCTTTCTGCTTTAAGAGTTGTATAGAATAATTTTACAGATTGTAGATAGTTACATGTTAGTGGTATGATAATTGAATGTTGGTAAAGCGTGCTCCTTGCTACTTATCGTTTGAACATTTTAGCGATTGATAAAGTACAAAGATTTAAGCGATATTATACCTACCTATAACTCCATTTTATAACTGTGCGTTTGAGCTGTCAAACTTTGTATGGGTTTTGACAGTTCACATTGTTTATATATTAATTCAATACTATGTATGGGATATTAAAAATAACAAACACAAGTACCAATTGAACTTAAATATATAGGGATAGGGTGTTAGGAAAATTGTATAAAACCTCTTGTGTTCAGCTCATGAAGTAAATCATCGTTTTACGGGTTTTAGGTGTTTATTTATCCAATGTGTATTGAAATAACTGCAAGGAGCACGCTGTATAGTCTGATTAGATAATTATACTTGTATTTGATGATTTATGAGACCATAATAGTACATATAAATATACTACTCGATTGGAAGGAAAGGCCGTCGACATTTTATTATACAGACATCATACCTCAGCCTATTATATTCCTATTTCATTTTATCAATCCATTCATTATGTATATTAAATGTTGTTCAATAAACTACTTAATAAATAGCAATAATAATGATAGTTAGTCCAGTGGTGTGGACGGCCTTTATCTCCCCATTAATTTAATTATCTATGCATTTGTTTGTTGGTGAGCGATTTGTGTGTGATAGGTACATGTACATGAACTGTAATAAAGTAAACAATTTGTATTCACTTGTTTTTATTTCCACTATAACTATAATTGATACTGCCACTCGCTGCAATCGCCGCCGTATGACAGTTGTATCGCGCCCTTTACAACTTGATTTTACCACCAAAATTGCAGCGAGTGGCCGTCTCAACTATACTACGATTATTCTTTGAGAAAATATGATTACATACGTACATTTAAAAACCTTCGCTACCGCTTGCATGGTGAAGGATATAAAATAAACTCAATTGCAAAGTAGGTAATTATCTATCAGAGATAAAACCTGTGCTGTGGTGTTATTTATTTACTTTTTATCAAATGCAAACAACCATTTTTATTGGTTCGAGCAGTTTATTGACCTGGAAGAGTGCTCGTTCGCTTGGCCTGCGATATGATAAAAGTGACTCAATTAGTAAAAGCAGTAGGTAAGCAGTAAGCAAATCCGCTCTCGTATAAAAGTTCAAAATTCTACGAAGTTATAAAGTAATAATCGGTTTTAAAACTAGCACCTCAAAGTAAGTGTTGGTGGGCGCTTAGTGAATAATATTGTTAAAAGCTCCGGTTTTCTTGTAAAACGATTGATAATTATCACATCACATGTTGGCAATAAAGCATTGGTTTAGCAACATGCGAACATTGACCCTACGTAGGTAGGAAATGACGCAACTTGTCGTCACGGCGGTGACGATGATCTTCTCCGGAAGCGGATGCTATAACTGGTAGTACAGGCTCCGGTCGGCGGCGGGGACAAACACGCACGTGCGTCGATAACCTGCCTGTAGCCGGCGCGATACCGGCTCCCTGACTAACACTTGGATATAACATAATGACCCAGGGGTTCTCGAACCTAAACAACTAACTACCTCTCTGTTAAGTCCTTATGAGGTTGCGTCGATGGGTTATTTATTACTTATCCAGAAGTGTATTCCTATTTATCTATTTATCACGATCATAAATAATAAAAATAATAATTAAAAGCTTCCATCAACATCGGTAATTGTAAGTCGTAAAGCAAGGTGTTGGTAAGCAGCGGGCCGTTGGGCGCCTCGGTGTCCCACACGAAAAAATACAGACCAGTACAACACAAACAATGTTTGTTCTAAGTTATGATATAAATACTTACTTAACTATCCTATGTATTTATACGATTGTTTTAATTCGATATTATTTTGAAGTTCAATCCCTCTGTTTACATCTATACTCCAGTTTGAGAAGCACTGTGACCGGCTAAGTGGCCAGTCCGCGAAAGCGCTCGTGCCGATGCGGCCGCGCCGTGTGTTACTACCTCATACTCCGCACCATGTGGACCGTCCGAGCTTTGCTCGCTTTCGTTGTCACCCTCGCGGCGGCGCAACATGTTGCTTCCAGTGAAACTGAAAGGCCGCACATTATACTCATTGTTGCAGATGATCTAGTAAGTATTGAAGACCTATTCTCTTAGATTTATGTGATGAGAATAAATGATAGATTTCCGGTTTGGGTGAATAGGGTCCGGTAGGTACCACTTCGAAAGTGGTTAATAACAATAAGTTCTACATACCTACATCCATATATTACATCATATGCTAGAAATCTACGAAAAATATAGCCGAAGTACATAAAGGCAAATTAATAAATCTCATTCGAGTCAGGGATCAAGTTGAACTTTGTTTTATTTTTTATTTTAGGCAGGTGCCGAGTTTTTTTAATCCGGCTAGTAAATACTAAATAGGCACCTCAGGCAATTATTGTGTTGGGACTAGTATTCTTTGGTTGGGACTATCGCATCTGACATACATCTTCCACACAAAACGTAAATAAAAACAATGTGCTGTTGTTGTGCTGATAAAATAATGATATGCAGAAAGAACAATGCAATGGAGAAAGTGGTTCGTTTACCTACCTATATTTAAATCTGAAACATTGTTTGCCTAACATTTTATTTACTTGGGTAAGTATTTTAAATTTTAGGTGAATTTAAATAGTAGGTAATGAATGAGATTTCGAAAAAACAGCAGAACAGGTTTTCTAATGTTAGAAAAGTCACTTTGCAACTTGAAAGAACAGCTTTTAGCAACAAGGATAGATATAATTTGTAAGATGCTGTGAGCTCTAAATAAGGTGAAATTTTATTAGTGACCGATAGCGAAAACTCAGAACCGGCTGGTGATAAGGAACAACTTTCCAAAAGGAGCATAGGTCGAAATATGAAAAAAATTGGACATCCGATTCAGAATTGCCGACCAGCTGGTTTGATTTAGTATAGGAAGTCCAAATAATTTTTTCATATTTCGGTATATGTTGCTTGGGGAAAGTTGTTCCTTATCACGGCCGATTCTGGGTTTTCGCTATCGGTCACTAGTAAAAGTTCACCCCATATTTATGATGCATTCTGCCTTGTTCAGGGCTGGAACGACGTGGGGTTCCACGGCATGAACCACATCCCGACGCCCAACATCGACGCGCTGGCGGCGTCGGCGTCACCCTGCAGCAGCACTGCGTCACCCCATCTGCACCCCCTCCGCGCGGCCCTGCTCACCGCGCGCTACCCCATACACGGTAGGTAGCTGCCCCATACACACCGGTAGGTAGCTGCTGCGTGCCGCGTCACCCTGCAGCAGCACTGCGTCACCCCATCTGCACCCTCCCGCGCCGCCCTGCTCACCGCGCGCTACCCATACACACCGGTAGGTAGCTGCCCCATACACACCGGTAGGTAGCTGCTGCGTGCCGCGTCACCCTGCAGCAGCACTGCGTCACCCCCATCTGCACCCCCTCCCGCGCGGCCCTGCTCACCGCGCGGCCATACACACCGGTAGGTAGCTACCCATACACACCGGTAGGTAGCCTGCTGCGTGCCGCGTCACCCTGCAGCAGCACTGCGTCACCCCATCTGCACTCCCGCGCGGCCCTGCTCACCGCGCGCTACCCCATACACACCGGTAGGTAGCTACCCCACACACCGGTAGGTAGCTGCTGCGTGCCGCGTCACCCTGCAGCAGCACTGCGTCACCCCATCTGCACCCTCCCGCGCGGCCCTGCTCACGCGCGCTACCCCTATACACACCGGTAGGTAGCTACCCCATACACACCGGTAGCTGCTGCGTGCCGCGTCACCCTGCAGCAGCACTGCGTCACCCCATCTGCACCCTCCCGCGCGGCCCTGCTCACCGCGCGCTACCCCATACACACCGGTAGGTAGCTACCCCATACACACCGGTAGGTAGGCTGCTGCGTGCCGCGTCACCTGCAGCAGCACTGCGTCACCCCCATCTGCACCTCCGCGCGGCCCTGCTCACTGCGCGCTACCCCATACACACCGGTAGGTAGCTACCCCATACACACCGGTAGGTAGGCTACGCATACACACCGGTAGGTAGCTACCCCATACACACCGGTAGGTAGCTGCTGCGTGCCGCGTCACCCTGCAGCAGCACTGCGTCACCCCATCTGCACCCCTCCGCGCCGCGCTGCTCTCCGCGCTACCCCACACACCGGTAGGTAGCTACCCATACACACCGGTAGGTAGCTACCCCATACACCGGTAGGTAGCTACCCCATACACACCGGTAGGTAGCTACCCCATACACACCAAGCTACCCACACACCGGTAGGTGGCTACCCCATACACACCGGTAGGTAGCTACCCCACACACCGGTAGGTAGCTACCCCATACACACGGTGGTAGCTACCCCATACACACCGGTAGGTAGCTACCCCATACACACCGGTAGGTAGCTACCCCATACACACCGGTAGGTAGCTACCCCAAACACACCGGTAGGTAGCTACCCCATACACACCGGTAGGTAGCTACCCCATACACACCGGTAGGTAGCTACCCCATACACACCGGTAGGTAGCTACCCCATACACACCGGTAGGTAGCTGCTGCGTGCCGCGTCACCCTGCAGCAGCACTGCGTCACCCCCATCTGCACCCCCTCCCGCGCCGCGCTGCTCTCCGCGCGCTACCCCATACACACCGGTAGTTCTTTTCCCATTAAAACAGTAACGTACATATATTTACAACGTAGGTATTACAAGCGAAGATAGCTCCTCGTTTTTCGATAAACAGTAGGAATATGTGTTGCTAGCGAAGCGAGCTGGTCTTTTTATATTGAAGAGACGCTGATAAAAGTCGGTTGATCATAAATTTAAATAAGATTGTCGCGCAGAGCAGCGTCAGCGAGCAGGCAATTCGTTCCCAGCCTGGTTAGGACATTGCAGGCTGAACCACCTGAGTGTCCCAAAAGCAAGATGGCTCCGTGTTTCGGATGGTCTCGCTAAGCCGTCGGTCCCGGTTGTGGTATATGATGGCGGTCGTAACTATGTCAGAGGCCTGCTACTTGCAGTAGGCGATTGAAAATTTCTGACACCAGGGTTCATCGGGTCGTTAGACGACTTGGTGTCCCACTCGAAGGAGAAGAAGAGCAGCGTCACGCGTCACCAAATGTCTGAGATGAGACGTTGTACCTACTACCTACATTGCAGGCATGCAGCACGGCGTGCTGTACGGCATGGAGCCGCGCGGACTGCCGCTGGGCGAGACGCTGTTGCCGCAACATCTTCGCAGGCTCGGGTACCGCACGCACCTCGTCGGCAAGTGGCATCTGGGCAGCCACAGCAAGCACTACCTGCCGCTGCATAGGGGGTGAGCCAATCATAGCTACATCTCAAACAAGCAGCTGTTGCCGCAACACCTGCAGCGGCTCGGGTACCGCACGCACCTCGTCGGCAAGTGGCATCTGGGCAGCCACAGCAAGCACTACCTGCCGCTGCATAGGGGGTGAGCCAATCATAGCTACATCTCAAACAAGCAGCTGTTGCCGCAACACCTGCAGCGGCTCGGGTACCGCACGCACCTCGTCGGCAAGTGGCATCTGGGCAGCCACAGCAAGCACTACATGCAGCTGCAGTGAGCCAATCATAGCTACATCTCAAACAAGCAGCTGTTGCCGCAACACCTGCAGCGGCTCGGGTACCGCACGCACCTCGTCGGCAAGTGGCATCTGGGCAGCCACAGCAAGCACTACCTGCCGCTGCATAGGGGGTGAGCCAATCATAGCTACATCTCAAACAAGCAGCTGCAGCTGTTGCCGCAACACCTGCAGCGGCTCGGGTACCGCACGCACCTCGTCGGCAAGTGGCATCTGGGCAGCCACAGCAAGCACTACCTGCCGCTGCATAGAGGGTGAGCCAATCATAGATCATAAAGTTGCCTATTCGCAAACCCAAAGATAGATAGGTATGCTGTCTGTAGATAGGTATGCCAAGATCTCAGGATGACGGCCCTCCAGTGGGTAGTTGGCTGATGGGTCTTAGATTAGCTATTGCGATGGTAGAGTTGGCTATGCAACGATGCTTACGCAGGCACATATATTCTTTACCTCTTTCAAGCCAAGCCTGTTTGTACCGATGACATTAAGACCAGAACGTTATATTATTGTTTTGTTTTAATCGGGTCCTCGGACCTCGCGACCACGGACTGTGCAACCAGTTCGAAACGTAGAGGAAACCTACCTACCTACTTCTCGATCCGCGCGTCGGCCCGATTAAAACAAAACAATAATGTATACAAAGCGCGAAAGTCTCAAACAGAATGTTATAATTTCAGTTTCGAAAGTCACCTGGGCTTCTGGACAGGCAAGATCGACATGTACGACCACACCAACGCCGAGCAGGGCTCCTGGGGCACAGACTTTCGCAGGAGTAAGGCCACCAAACAAACTACAATTAGTTCTTTTCTATACGTTACCTTCTGGCTTTTAAAGTCATGAGCGGCTGCTGCATATGTCGGCTGAATGCATCATTTGCTGACGTGATAGTCTAGATGTCTTTGGCAAGTTTTCAGCGAATCTAAGTTAGTTCATCGTTGCCTTTTCAGATTTCACCACAGCCCACGATTTGTTTGGAAAATACGCAACTGACATTTACACCGAGGAAGCTGTCAGGGTAAGTTCACACAAAGAAGAACAACCATGTCTTACCTTCCTATGTAATTACACCCTGGCTTTCGACCGCTTGTTGACAGGTAGCTATGTCATCTACACCAAGGTATTTTGTGTCTTCCGCTGCGTAGCGCGTATGTACGCGCGTACCCGCAATGCGAGCACTCGCGCTAATTTCACTCACGTCATCTGTACCGTTATGAATAAAGTGAACCTCGCACGCGGACCAGTACGCACGTATTAGTGCCCGACACAGCAGCGGTGGCAATAAGTTGGTCTCACGGACGGTCTTCCCCGTTTGTCCAGGTGATCCGGTCGCACGACGCTCGGTCGCCGCTGTTCCTGATGGTGGCTCACTCGGCGGTGCACTCCGGGAACCCGTGGGAACCCATCCGCGCGCCCGACCAACTGGTGGACTCCTACAGCCACATCGCGGACCCCAGCAGACGACGGTTTGCAGGTGATCCGGTCTTATGACGGTCGGTCGCCGCTGTTCCTGATGGTGGCTCACTCTGCGGTGCATTCCGGAAATCCTTGGGAGCCCATCCGCGCGCCCGACCAACTGGTGGACTCCTTCAGCCACATCGCGGACCCCAGCAGACGGCGGTTTGCAGGTGATCCGCTGTTCCTGATGGTGGCTCACTCGGCGGTGCACTCCGGGAACCCTTGGGAACCCATCCGCGCGCCCGACCACCTAGTGGATTCCTTCAGCCATATTGCAGACCCCAGCAGACGACGGTTTGCTGGTAGCTGCTTCTTAGTATGATGCTACTGTAGAGCATGATAACAGTAGTGCCACGTCGTCCAAAGCCGGATGAAGCCCTCTCCATCTATAGACCATGATTTTGATGATCGCTACCCGCAATCTTACCTTTTAATTGATTGATAAGTTTACCGATGCATGGCCACATGGTCCCGTAGATTATCGCTTCTACGAGCTACGTTGTGCTGATTATGTAAATATTCGCCCTTTTTAAAAGAAATCACGGTAAAAAGGCACCCCGCGCGTCGTTTCCCTAATTTGTGGTAAAAATCTGTATTCAAATGGCGTAAACAAAGAAGACGTACCTAAAATTGATATACAATTTCCTATTTCCAGCGGAACTGTCAAAGCTGGACGAGTCGGTGGGCGCGGTGGTGTCAGCGCTGCAGGCGGCGGGGCTGCTGCGGCGCTCCATCATACTGTTCACGAGCGACAACGGGGGACCTGCGGCCGGGTTCAATGATAACGCCGCCTCCAACTACCCGCTCCGAGGGTGAGTTCTACTTCCAGCAGTTCTGTTGAAGCTGGACGAGTCGGTGGGCGCGGTGGTGTCAGCGCTGCAGGCGGCGGGGCTGCTGCGGCGCTCCATCATACTGTTCACGAGCGACAACGGGGGCCCTGCGGCCGGCTTCAACGACAACGCCGCCTCCAACTACCCGCTCCGAGGGGTGAGTTCTATTTCATTTCATAATTTTGATCAGTTTATTTGACTAAGTTAAGTAGGTCAACTCTAGACATTTGGCACTATTTCTCTTCCCAGTATTGGCGTTCACCAACTTGTCATGTTATATTCGTGTTTCCAGGTGAAGAACACGCTATGGGAAGGCGGCGTGCGCGGCGCGGCGCTGCTGTGGAGCCCACTGCTGGACAAGAGGTCGCGCGTGAGCACACAGCTCGTGCACCTCGTGGACTGGCTGCCCACGCTCTACACGGCTGCGGGAGGGAACGCTAGGTCAGTAGCGGTCTACAGTAGGGGTCGTAAGGGCTACGGTAGGGGTAATTTTTTTTTGTAAAGTTAATATTATTATAATTTTTGTGAAATTCCTGGCAACCATCAGACTTGTCACTTATTTTCCTTTGTTTACCTGCAGCGACCTAGGCAATAACCTGGACGGGTTCTCACTGTGGGAGTCATTGTCCAAGGACTTACCGTCCCCGCGCGCTGCCGCGCCCACGCTGATCAACATCGACGACGTGTGGGGCAACGCAGGCCTGCTGGTAGGAGAGTGGAAACTACTTATTGGTGAGATAATGATTCCTCTATCTATAGTGACCTAGACCGGGCTCTCCCTGTGGGAGGCCCTGTCCAAGGAGCTGCCGTCCCCGCGCGGCGCCGCGCCTATATTGCTGAACATCGACGACGTGTGGGGCAACGCAGGCCTGCTGGTAGGAGAATGGAAACTACTCATTGGTAAGATCATTATTCCTTTGTCTATAGTGACCTACTGGACGGGTTCTCCCTGTGGGAGTCGCTGTCCAAGGAGCTACGACGTGTGGGGCAACGCAGGCCTGCTGGTGGGGGAATGGAAACTGTTAATTGGTAAGAGCATTCCTTTATCTATAAGAAAGAAAGAAAGAAAAATGTTTATTTGTTACCAAATACAATCATCAAATAACACAAAACTATTATTATACATAAGAGTGGTAACAAAAAGGTTTCCGCTCAGCAAAATGCACTGGGAGAGCCTACTTGCGCAGGGCACTCCAAATGCGCTGGTCTTCCGCGAAACCAAATTAACTATAGTGACCTACTGGACGGGTTCTCCCTGTGGTAGTCGCTGTCCAAGGAGCTACGACGTGTGGGCCAACGCAGGGCTGCTGGTGGGGGAATGGAAGCTACTCATTGGTAAGATAATTACTCCTTTATCTATAGTGACCTACTGGACGGGTTATCCCTGTGGGAGTCTCTGTCCAAAGAACTGCTCAACATCGACGACGTGTGGGGCAACGCAGGCCTGCTGGTGGGAGAGTGGAAGCTACTCATTGGTAAGATCATTCCTTGATCTATAGTGACCTACAGTGGACGGGTTGTCCCTGTGGGAGTCTCTGTCCAAGGATCTACCATCCCCGCGCGCTGCTGTGCCCACTCTACTCAACATCGACGACGTGTGGGGCAACGCAGGCCTGCTGGTAGGAGAGTGGAAGCTACTCATTGGTGAGATAATGATTCCTCTATCTATAGTGACCTACTGGACGGGTTGTCCTTGTGGGAGTCTCTGTCCGCAGACCTGCCGTCCCCGCGCGCTGCTGTGCCCACGCTGCTCAACATCGACGACGTGTGGGGCAACGCCGGGCTACTGGTAGGGGAGTGGAAACTGCTTATTGGTAAGATAATTATTCAACATTATAGTTTTAACCATAATCTTTAAATAATTATGATTGAATTTGAATTCACAAACTCGAATAATATTCGTCCGTACGCCGCCGTCGGCGGTCAGTTCGCTCGTTGCAAGTTTACTGTTAAAATACAATAAATCATTTATTGGCTACAAGTAAAAATTTTCTTGTAAACGAGCAACCTGCGGCGCGCGGGTGAACATGATTAGACTCCAATTTATGACTCGTTCTCCAGGTACGAATTACAACGGCAAGTGGGACGAGTGGTACGGGCCGGCGGGGCGAGAGGTGCCGTACGACGCAGACCGTGTGATGAATAGCTCGGCCGCGCGCGCGATCACGCAGCTCGGACTCATGCCCTCCAGAGACACGCTGCTACGACTCAGGTAGGTACAATGAGCTTTGAGATGGGGTCCAAGGGAGTCACCAAATTGCGACTGTGGAGCACCTGACCAGACCCTGTCTCGTGTTGTAAACGAGTGCCCATTACGCTGCTTTCCCGGTGGTATGGCTGAACTTCATAAATTCACCCCAAGTGTTGAGAGTTTGCTTGATAACCTCAATTTAGACATTTGATCCAATCGAGGATCGACATGACGATGAAGGGCTTTGAAATATTTTCAGCATTGTTTACATCTTGTGTATCTTTGTTTCGACACATGAATATCAACTTTTCTCTACACCCAGATCTGAAGCGACGGTCTCGTGCGATCCCGGCCCTGTAGCGGTGCCGTGCTTTCCTCTGAAGGCGCCGTGTCTGTTCAACCTCGCGCAGGACCCCTGCGAGCGACGGAACCTCGCCGACACGTTAGTATTGCAACTGTCTCTACACCCAGGTCTGAAGCGACGGTATCGTGCGCTCCCGGCCCTGTAGCGGTGCCGTGCTTCCCTCTGAAGGCGCCGTGCCTGTTCAACCTCGCGCAGGACCCCTGCGAGCGACGCAACCTCGCCGACACGTTAGTATTGCAACTGTGTTCTACACCCAGGTCTGAAGCGACGGTATCGTGCGATCCCGGCCCTATAGCGGTGCCGTGCTTCCCTCTGAAGGCGCCGTGCCTGTTCAAACTCGCGCAGGACCCCTGCGAGCGACGCAACCTCGCCGACACGTTAGTATTGCAACTGTCTCTACCCCCAGGTCTGAAGCGACGGTGACGTGCGATCCCGGCCCTGTAGCGGTGCCGTGCTTCCCTCTGAAGGCGCCGTGTGTGTTCAATCTCGCGCAGGACCCCTGCGAGCGACGCAACCTCGCCGACACGTTAGTATTGCAACTGTACTTTAATGTAACCATAGTTTTAAATCATGCTTCATGATACACATGAATAATGCTGATAGCAAATCTTAGTAAAGTCAAGAAACGCGCTAATGTATACCCTACACCTACACCCAAAGCTCGTCAAATTATATTGTTCGAAAATGAGAATATACGGCAGTTCTAAATAGTTTTTTTTTTATAAACAATGGGTAAGCTTTTGTCCGCAATCTCACCTGATGTTAAGTGACGATGCAGACGATGATGTAACATGCTCGCCCAGATAATGCCTATTCACTCTCGCCTTGAAAAGGCCCAGGTTATAACGTTCCGGAAACAGATCCGCAGGCAGGGAGTTCCACTCCTTAGCAGTTCGTATTAAAATGTAGAAGCGAAGCGCTTTGTGCGAATTTGCGGGATGTCTACGATATAAGGAATCCCAACCGGCGTCTCGTGCACCGGAGATGGAATGGTGACGGAGGTATCAGTGAGATGGAGGTAACGGGGAGTGTGCACAGTCTCAGTTGACGGAGAGACTGTGCACACTCCCCGAAATGTATCCTATAGAATACCGACAAGCAAGCTACTTTGCGACGGTGTTCGAGGCTCTGCAACTTTGCGTCAATAATGATAATGTTACTGCCGTTTGCTGCCGTGCACATAATTCTTTTTAAGTTTGAACAATATATCTAATATATGTGATACATTGTGCAGGCAGTGCACTAGATATGTAACCTCAGTATGTGCCGTGTTGCAGGCACCCCGACAAGCTGCAGGAGCTGTTGTCGGTCCTGAACGCGTTCAACCGCACCGCCGTGCCCGCGAGCCGCAGCGTACTGGACCCGGCGGGCGACCCGCGCGCTGGGGACGAGTCTACACCAACTTCCGCGACTACCGCCGCCCGCGCTGTGTGCCTAGTGCGACCGCGCGCTGGGGACGAGTCTACACCAACTTCCGCGACTACCGCCCGCCGCCCGCGCTGTGTGCCTAGTGCGACCCCGCGCGCTGGGGACGAGTCTACACCAACTTCCGCGACTACCGCCCGCCGCCCGCGCTGTGTGCCGAGTGCGACCCGCGCGCTGGGGACGACTCTACACCAACTTCCGCGACTACCGCCCGCCGCCCGCGCTCTGTGCCTAGTGCGACCCCGCGCGCTGGGGACGAGTCTACACCAACTTCCGCGACTACCGCCCGCCGCCCGCGCTGTGTGCCTAGTGCGACCCCGCGCGCTGGGGACGAGTCTACACCAACTTCCGCGACTACCGCCCGCCGCCCGCGCTGTGTGCCTAGTGCGACCCCGCGCGCTGGGGACGAGTCTACACCAACTTCCGCGACTACCGCCCGCCGCCCGCGCTGTGTGCCCAGTGCGACCCCGCGCGCTGGGACGAGTCTACACCAACTTCCGCGACTACTGCCCGCCGCCCGCGCTGTGTGTGTAGTGCGACCCCGCGCGCTGGGGACGAGTCTACACCAACTTCCGCGACTACCGCCCGCCGCCCGCGCTGTGTGCCTAGTGCGACCCCGCGCGCTGGGGACGAGTCTACACCAACTTCCGCGACTACCGCCCGCCGCCCGCGCTGTGTGCCTAGTGCGACCCGCGCGCTGGGGACGAGTCTACACCAACTTCCGCGACTACCGCCCGCCGCCCGCGCTGTGTGCCTAGTGCGACCCCGCGCGCTGGGGACGAGTCTACACCAACTTCCGCGACTACCGCCCGCCGCCCGCGCTGTGTGCCTAGTGCGACCCCGCGCGCTGGGGACGAGTCTACACCAACTTCCGCGACTACCGCCCGCCGCCCGCGCTGTGTGCCTAGTGCGACCCCGCGCGCTGGGGACGAGTCTACACCAACTTCCGCGACTACTGCCCGCCGCCCGCGCGCCGTGTCTATTGGGATCAGAACTAAATCACTGGACCCCACTATCGATCCAGTCGAAGTCCGCCGCCAACCGTTACCGACTACGTTTTATAGCGTTTTGCTCCGGCTGGCCCCAAATGGCCATTTTCTTGGAAAGTGACAGGCAACCCGACAGAATGATTGGCGTATGAATATAAATTTAGTTGTAGACTTAAATTTTAATTCTAGTCTCTAATTATTATTTTTTCATGTACATATTAGTATTGCAAATAAATAAAATTTGTATTAATTTACGTTTGCGTTTTATTGTGGAACATACAAATTATTAAAATAATAAAGAAACTGCACTATATGAGTAACGTTGATTTAATAAAGAAAGAATTAATAGCTACAAACTAGTAAGTAATATCAAAATAGTCAATAATATTTAATGAACTAGGTATAAAGAAATAATTAGAATAAAGTATTTCAATTTTACGCTTTAGGTAGGTACTTATTTTCAACAGTACCTATTAACAAAATGATTAAGAATTATTCTGTTAATTAACGAACTGTAGGAAATAATAAGATAAAAGTATTAAAATAGTAAGCTTTACTTATTCATAAAGGTAATAGAAAAATAAAAGGTTGATAAATGATTCTAATTCATTTGTCTTGCTTCTTCCTGCGCTTGGTGCGTACGCCGGGCGCGCGCGGTGTGGTGGTGAGCGAGGTATCACCACTATCGTCTTGTTTTCGTTTGCGTCGCGGAGTCTTGGGCTTGACGCCGATGATGGCGGCGGGAGACTTGTTGGTGTCGAGCGGGGCGAGCGCCTGACGGTACTGCTCCAGAGTAGAGTCCTGGTGATAGACATTATTATGAATGACTCAATTTGGAAGCAGACTTTAGTTGTTAATTCTGTCAAAAAAATTAAACGTAAAAAGTCGGATTCTGTGCTGAAAGAATCGATAGTCGTAGTGAAATTGTTTTGTTATCTCGTAGTGTAGGTACCTGTTTGTTTACATTACTCACCTGTTTGTCTGCGTTATTCACCTGTTTTCTACGTAACTCACCCATTTGTCTGCGTTCTTCACCTGTTTTCTACGTAACTCACCCATTTGTCTGCGTTATTCACCTGTTTTCTACGTAACTCACCCATTTGTCTGCGTTATTCACCTGTTTTCTACGTAACTCACCCATTTGTCTGCGTTATTCACCTGTTTTCTACGTAACTCACCCATTTGTCTGCGTTATTCACCTGTTTTCTACGTAACTCACCCATTTGTCTGCGTTATTCACCTGTTTTCTACGTAACTCACCCATTTGTCTGCGTTATTCACCTGTTTTCTACGTAACTCACCCATTTGTCTGCTTTAGTCACCTGTTTTCTACGTAACTCACCCATGTGTCTGCGTTATTCACCTGTTTTCTACGTAACTCACCCATTTGTCTGCGTTATTCACCTGTTTTCTACGTAACTCACCCATTTGTCTGCGTTATTCACCTGTTTTCTACGTAACTCACCCATTTGTCTGCGTTATTCACCTGTTTTCTACGTAACTCACCCATTTGTCTGCGTTATTCACCTGTTTTCTACGTAACTCACCCATTTGTCTGCGTTATTCACCTGTTTTCTACGTTACTCACCCATTTGTATGCGTTATTAACCTGTTTCCCTCCGTTACCCACCTGTTTCCCTGTGTGCCTCACCTGTTTGTCGAGCGCGGCGACGGGATCCATAACGATGGCGGTGTTGTTGGTGGCTTGCAGCGAGACGCGCTCGAGCGGGCTCAGCACCTCCGCGAGCGGGTCCGAGCGCTGCGACATCTTTGAAAACAATTATTGTTTATAAATCTACCCTTTTGTTTTATAAAATTTAATATGACGCAATTCGTAATTGTCTATGTAGGTATACAGTATGTAAAAAAATCACCTGCAAAAATTTTAAAGGTGAACCAGTCCATAAAAAACTGAACAACTTTCCCTAAGGAACATAGGTCGAAATACGAAAATTATATTTTTAAGTTGTTTTGTTTAATTACGTACGATTCTCTTAGGGGTGTGTCCCACTAACAAAACTGAACAACTTTTGTTAGAAACTTTTATTCGAAATATGAAAAAAAAAATTGGACTTCCGATACTAACTAATACTCTTTTTCAACATTTTATGTTTATGTGCTTTGAAAGTTGCTAATATCAAATTTAAAGAAATAAAAACCTGCGACTCCTGTGACTGCTGCAGCAGCCGCAGCGGCAGGTCGTCCGTGTCGTCCAGCGCGGGGGTCGCGCCCTCACGCCCCTCACACCCGGGGGAGGGGGAGGGGGGCGGCCGGAAGTACTTGGCGATCACCGCCTCCAGCTCCGCGGGGACCAGCTCCACCGCTGCGTTACGACTAAAATATGACATTTTTTATCAATTACAATTTTGAGTAAGTGTACGAAATTTTTAAAGCCTATTTCGTATTTATGTATTAAAGTTTGCAGCCAAAATAGGCTTCAATAGCCACCTGCGCATCAGCGCCGACTTGATCAGGAGTAGAAGTGGTCGCCATGGCCGAAACCGGCCGGAAAGATCATCAAGATCATCATTAAAGTTTGTGGTTACTTTTGAAAACCTAGTAAATTTTTAGTAGGTATAATATTATCCACAATCATCCAAAAATCAAGTTCTACTATCATTGAACCGTACTCAGCGGGCGCTTCAGTGGCGATGACTCCGTGCGCCTTGAGCACGCGCATCAGCTTGCGCGCGCTGCCCTCGTTGAGGCACATCGCGCCGCTCACCGCCGAAACCGACACGCGCGACGTGGAACCAGACAGCCACACGAGAGCTCGACGGAAGATCGCCAGGCACTGAACAGAAAATAAAATATACGGTGAAGTTTTACTAGTGACCGGTAGCGAAAACCGGCTGGTGATAAGGAGTAACTTTCCCCAAGGAACATAGGCCGAAAAATTGGACGTCCCATAGTAACTCAAATCAGCTGACCGGCAATTTTGTATGGGAAATCCAAATAAATTCTCCATAATTCAACCTATATTCCTTATCACCAGCCGGTTCTCTGTTTTCACTATCGGTCACTATAAAACAAATATATTTTTCAAAATAAGATACTAAAATATCATTAATTATTGATAGTCATACATTACACAGAAATGGATTCTTCATTGTAAGAAAAATTTGCAAGGCACAATTTTATCTTTTTATAAAAAAAAATTGTCTGCGGCTCGGACAGGTTACGTTAAGTACCTAAGGTCATTCCTCTAAATAAACGCTATTCTAAAAAGTACACAATAAAATGCATAAAACGTTGAAAGACGATGTTACAAGTTAACACAGACTATTCCAGAAAACACGCTCAAATGACTAATCATAGTTTTTACAATAGGTACTGGGAAAAATCATTCAATTTCATGTTCCGATTGTACTTGCCAAGTTTTTGGTACCTAGATTAGATACCTACCTACATGTTAATTAAGCTCGAATTATATTCGTCTGCCTTATGCTTCGTCGCAACTTTAAAAGGATGGAAGGAAAGGAAATGTATGCTGTTCGGGTTATCCAGTTGTATAGATACTCGAGTTTGTAGGTTGTTGTATCACACGAAACCACTCACTTAGTGTTAATCAAATGTTTATTGATATAAAGATGAAGTTTAGTTATCTGAGCCGCACTTTGCGTAATGTGTTAATTTGCCTGTCTATACACGGTAGTGCATGACGACGCAGGTGACGACTGACTCAAATTAGGTCATATAGTAAAAATGCATAGTAAACAGAAAGTAATGTACGCGTGACTCGTACATGCCCGGGGAAAAGCTCAGATAGTTAAACTTGAAGAAAAATACAAAGTAAAAGTACAATGTGAAAGTATGCAAGTAATAAATCTTAAGTATTTCTTTTTTCAAAATCTGAACTCTCTTCTATAGGTTGGTCGGCGGAGTTGCTTGTTCCTTGTCCGAGCTCCATTGGTTGTTATTTCTTGCAGTTCTATGTCTTCAGTATCAGTTTTCTTTTCATCTTTCTTTGGCGACTTAGCGTTGGCTTTTGTGTCTTTTACAGCTGAGGATGCGGTGTTTATATTTCCATAATATTGCAATGGCAATTCCTCCCACCAGAAAGTGCTGATTGTGTAGTTTCCGACGTCATGGACGGTAATTTCATTAGGTAGAAATTCATGTTCCTTCTGAACATTTATCTGCTTATCCAGCAGTTGATGCTGCTCTGAGGCGTCTAGGTGGCCTAGCATCATAGTTCTAGTCTTGTATGTATTTACTAAATCATTGAATCTATAGTAGGTACTGGTAAGTCGATACCGATCTTGGTTTTGCTACCGAATATGTTGTATGAGTATATGGTAGTATCTTTATGTTGTATGATACAATCTTGACCTAGGGCAAGTAGACCCGCCATTGTTATTATCGAAGTTGTAACTTGATTCTCGCACACTATACGTGCGGGGCACTCTGTTATGCAGTTAAATAGCCATATGTTCGGTCTATGAAGCTTTCTCCATTCGTCCGTGCATTTTCGCTGATCCCAGTCACATGTGATGTTTACATTATGGCTGAGCATCTTAGCTTCGCAGGAAGCTGTTTGGCTGTGTAAACTGCTTATCGGTTTGTAGGCGTGGCAAATGTAGCTGTCGTCCATTACTGTAGTACATTGTTGTAAGTCTGTATCTTCGATTTGTAGGTATTTTTAGCGAAGTTTACAGCTATGTATGGTGAAGTTATAGATATCACTTTACATTGATCGTGAGTCACCTGTCTAGGTATTGGCATAATGTTATATAATGAATATTCCTCGTCGCTTATCAAGGGAATATGCAATTCGAATAACAGGTACCTTTCAGTAAGTCGTGCTTTTACATAGATGATCTTGTAGATATTGGATGCGTCATCAGCCTTGATGGGTAAAGTGAGTTTCTTTGATATCACTCCGGCTATGACGTTTAGCTGCTCTTTGAGCTGTTCAGGCGTAAAGAGGTTCATATCCAGATGTCCTCTGTAGATGTCAGTTAAGGCGTTAAGAATCATTTCTTGAGTTCTTCTCAGTGTAGTTATAAGAAGACTCGCAGTTATTGCTCCCGAGTTGATATCATTCATTGTACTCATAATTTGCACTCTATGGTGTATTTCCGGAAGCTCATTTTGCGTTTGTTGCATGTTTCGACGAATAGTTTCGAATTGCCTGTTGACAAATTCTTCATTTTCTTTATGATGTTGTTTTCGGCTTCAATTATAAGTGTTTGGTTTCTAATTAGCTCCAATAAATACTGTTCGTTGTTTTAACTTTTGTATGTCTTCAGAGTATTTTTGGGCAAAGTTGTCGTCTAGGACTCTAAAAGCGTTCGAGCTAAGTTTCCTATACCATTTACGTAGCCTCGGCGTTTTCTTTGAAGATGTTGCGATAATAAGAGTTGATTGTACTCTTTTAGTTGCTCTATCTCATAATTCAGTTGGTTGAATGTAGAATGGCATGGCTCGTGTGGCATGGTAGCGCATATTTTCGTTAAATGGTTGACGTATTCTTCGACCTTAGAAGTACTTTGCCAGAATGTTGTTAGGTTGTAGTACACCAGTAACTTCCATTCATCGTGTATTAGTTGAATGTTTCCGATTGGGTCAAAGTACAACGGATGGTTCTCATTCAGTTGCGTAATTTTGTATTTTATTGTTGTGGCGGTTGTTATTTGATTGATATTTTGATAGCTTTTTTCTTGCTTCGTTATAAGCTGGTTAAATTCTTCGTCTTCATGCGACATTGCTGTATTTGTAGTTTTTCCGTTTGTATAGGAATATAGTTAAAAGTTGAGTTGGTTACGCAGTTAAGATGTTGTAGTAGTAGCTGTAGACGTTATCTACGCTGGTTCAAAACTTTACACGTTGTATAAAGTATATCGAAGATCTGTTTCAGCGATCCCACGCCGTCGGCTTATTGTAGGTTTCTTTCTGATCAAATCTTCTTTGTAGATGTTGTAAATACGCTATAGTGATATCAATGCAATGCTCTCGTCCTATAGGTTTCGCACCTTCTCAATGCTGCTGGTGAGACCCGCTGGTGGGAGGCCAGCAGCACCGATTGCGCCTACAGTAGAGAAACACGGCACTAATACCTTTAAATAGCGGCGACACGACGGACACGACGATCCATAGGTCGCTGGTTCAAATCCGGCTCGAAGGACCAAAGCGATGTTCGGGTTATCCAGTTGTATAGATACTCGAGTTTGTAGGTTGTTGTATCACACGAAACCACTCACTTAGTGTTAATCAAATGTTTATTGATATAAAGATGAAGTTTAGTTATCTGAGCCGCACTTTGCGTAATGTGTTAATTTGCCTGTCTATACACGGTAGTGCATGACGACGCTTAGGTGACGACTGACTCAAATTAGGTCATATAGTAAAAATGCATAGTAAACAGAAAGTAATGTACGCGTGACTCGTACATATGCAGAACAATGCAGAAGCTGGATCGCACCTGCTGCTGCTGAATCGTGGCACTGCTATTTTCATGTGAACTTGCGATGAACGATCTGGCCGGTGTGGCGGCAGGCGCACGAATATCATTCGAGACTACCTTACACAAAATGTAAAATCTTCCTCAATGTTGGGATTTTTAGCACCCAGGGGGTGAAAAATTCATTAGGATCAGCCAGGCGCCCGTAGCTCAGTTGGCAGAGCAGTGGAACGGTATCCCATGGTCCCGGGTTCAAGTTCCGACGGTCGCTTATGAATTTAACTATTTTCTTTTTTTAAGTCGTAATTAAATGCAAGTGACAGAAGCACGTGTGTGGTACTCACGGTCCTGTTGGAGGCGCGCTGCAGGGCGGGGTCGACGTGGCGGCCGGTGCGCTCCCCGCACCCCAGGCAGCAGTGCCCCTCCCCGCGTCCTGCGCCACCCCCGCGCACGCCGTAGCACGTCGCGTGCTGGTAGCATCCACAGACGCTACACAGAAACATTCAACGTCAATAGACTGGTTCACACATAGAAATTACTGAGCTTAGTATAGTGTAATAAATAAGGTCGTAAGGTCGTCGTTAGTAGCTCCTTTACCTGCAGAGTAGCAAATCCTCATCCCGGTCGTCGCGTCCGCAGTCGCAGCGCACCTCCCCCCGCAGCCCGGCCCCCACCCCGCGCTCGCCATCCCGCTACCCCGCCCCCGCGCGGCGCTGCCGGGCGCCGAGTCGCCCGCCGTCGGCTCCAAGGACTCCGGGAGGCTGCCTGGCATTAACACATATCTTAACCAACCACCTTAGAGTACCCGGTACTACTTGGTACTATACGGACGGGGTGTAAGGGACGGTATAACGAAAACTTTGCAGGCGTGCTCGGACCATGAAACTGAACAACTTTCCCCATGGAACATATTGTGGTAAACGAAAAAAAAAAACTACTTTCCATACAAAATTAGTCAGCTGATTGTGAATTTTGTATGGGAGGTCGGTTTTTTTGTTACCATATGCACCAATACTTACTTTGTGCCATATCACAAAATAGAGAATTCACAGAAGGCCAGCTCGCCCCTTCTTTCGATCACTTATGCCTACTCTCTAGGGTTGCTACTTTTACATTCTGATTTTTAAATGAAGTTATCTATCATTTGTAAGTATGAATTAGGGTATGCAATTGATAAACTCCTAAATTATCTGGCCGTTAAGAAATATTTTTTACCATATGGAAGTAGGTTCCTACCTACCCGAGGAGAAGGTCATATTTCATTAATTCACAATTTTCTGTGGTATTATTACACCCAAATACTACTATGTTAAAGTTGCCTTTACTACATTAACTTTTGCTCATTGTAATAACAAAATAAGTTATCTTTACTATTTAACTTTCACTCGTTATGTAAAATGATCTTCTTCTTCAGTCTTTGACTTAGGGTGGACTTAAAATCAGCCATGCTGTGTTCACACCTTTCTTCCACTAATGTACCTACCTAACTCATATTAAGTTCCTTAGTAAAACTGCCTAATGTTAAAATGTACCTACCTACGATATTATTGTAATTTGTGATTATAAATGTGGAAATAAATGGATTGTATTTGTATTTGTATTTGCAAATACATCATAAAAATATTTTTCTTTACTCGCCAAGTTTCCGTCCGCCCGCACCGAACGCGCCGTTTACACTCAACCATTACCGGTTCGACACGGTTCCACAGAGCGCGTAAACGACGCGTGTGGATGTCTGAGTGAGTTTAGCCGCGTTTGCTCGAAGCCGACTCTCTGGATTGCGCTAGCCAATACTTACTTTGTGCCATATGTTCCATGGGGAAAATTGTTCAGTTTCATGGTCTGAGCACCCCTGCAAAGTTTTCGTTACACCGTCCCTTACACCCTGTATACTCTAACTAAGCCAACACTCTTTTTACAGCACTGCATTAGGGGTCGTCCACAAATTACGTAACGCACATTGGGGGGAGGGAGCGGGTTCTAATCAGGCGTTACGGCCCAGTTACTATGGGGGAGGGGGAGTCAGAACATTTGTAATTTTTGCTTTAGATACCTACCTACGTAATTTGTCGACGAACCCCTAAATAAAATGGTAACCTAAGAAAACAATAATAGTAAAGAAAAAATATAGGTATTCTTGTTATTTTGGACACATTGTATTTGTACGGTACCTGTACATACCAGTGTCCTAATGTTACATATTTGAAGCCTACGATACGTTACTTACTCGGTCTTTCTTCAGAAATTACACTCGCACTTTCAGAGGCCTGAAATAGATAATTATTTTTAGTAAATGTTTTATTATGATCACGAATCGGGCAAGTTTATATGTATAACCTGGTTCACAAACGAATGTTGGCACTTTGGTCAAATGTCATATAGGTAATATGAAAAAGAAACAAAAAATAATGTTACCATTTCGGATCATTTCCCTTCTTTTGTGAACCAAGTAGTGGAGGCTAGTATAGTGTGTGTTATCTCGGGGGCTTGAATTAAGATCCGCCAGTTTATGGCTCTCAACTCAACTCTCATATAGCCAGTTGCAATAAAGTTTACAATTAAATGTTTGCTTGCACCCAACGGACTGTAGGGAGGAGTGACTCACTGCGTGCGCGTGCGCGTGCGCGTGCATCTGCAGGCGGTGGTGGCGCGTGGTCACGGAGCCCAGCTTCACCCTGCCAGCCCCGCTGCGCGCTGTGCTGTAGGGAGGAGTGACTCACTGCGTGCGCGTGCGCGTGCGCGTGCATGTCGCGGTGGTGCGTGTGCAGCTGCAGGCGGTGGTGGCGCGTGGTCACGGGCCCAGCCACCCTGCCAGCCCCGCTGCGCGCTGTGCTGTAGGAGGTGACTCACTGCGTGCGCGTGCGCGTGCGCGTGCTTGTCGCGGTGGTGCGTGTGCAGCTGCAGGCGGTGGTGGCGCGTGGTCACGGGCCCAGCTTCACCCTGCCCGCCCCGCTGCGCGCTGTGCAGGGAGGTGACTCACTGCGTGCGCGTGCGTGTGCGCGTGCATGTCGCGGTGGTGCGTGTGCAGCTGCAGGCGGTGGTGGCGCGTGGTCACGGAGCCCAGCTTCACCCTGCCCGCCCCGCTGCGCGCTGTGCTGTAGGGAGGAGTGACTCACTGCGTGCGCGTGCGTGTGCGCGTGCATGTCGCGGTGGTGCGTGTGCAGCTGCAGGCGGTGGTGGCGCGTGGTCACGGGCCCAGCTTCACCTGCCCGCCCGCTGCGCGCTGTGCTGTAGGGAGGAGTGACTCACTGCGTGCGCGTGCGTGTGCGCGTGCATGTCGCGGTGGTGCGTGTGCAGCTGTAGGCGGTGGTGGCGCGTGGTCACGGAGCCCAGCTTCACCCTGCCCGCCCGCTGCGCGCTGTGCTGTGGGAGGAGTGACTCACTGCGTGCGCGTGCGTGTGCGCGTGCATGTCGCGGTGGTGCGTGTGCAGCTGCAGGCGGTGGTGGCGCGTGGTCACGGAGCCCAGCTTCACCCTGCCCGCCCGCTGCGCGCTAGGAGGAGTGACTCACTGCGTGCGCGTGCGTGTGCGCGTGCATGTCGCGGTGGTGCGTGTGCAGCTGTAGGCGGTGGTGGCGCGTGGTCACGGAGCCCAGCTTCACCCTGCCCGCCCCGCTGCGCGCGATGTACTCGTCCGCCCACGAGTCCGCCGCCGCGCTGAACCCCGGCGCCTGGTACCCTTCCGGCGCGGCTACACAACATTCACACGTACGTAGGTTAGTAACAGACATATTTTTCAAAAATCAAAGCATTATGTTTCGGTTTTTTTTTTCTAAACAAACAGTCATACATAGTTACTACAGGTAATACAGTGTAACCTTATCAGATTATAGACCTTCCTTAATTATTTTATACAAAATATTCTTACACTAAAAAAGAACTACATAAGTTTGAAATAGGTAATGAACATTTTTTCCGATAAAGCAAAAATATGCAGAGTAACTAAACAATATTAGAAAGATGCTGTAAAGATTTCAACTTACTATCATTATAATAGAGTCGTATGCTAACATCGTACGTCTCTGGCAGCTCGTGGTTGGACAGCATCACCATACAAGCCCTGGAAATTGACATCGCCCATGTGTAGGTATATTATCCTTTTTAGAGGCTGTCTGTATGTTACAGTGTGTTACCGACAAGCGGGCATTAATTCGAACTGGAGTGGAGATTATAGGCATCTTTAAGGACACCTTACTATGGGGCCATATTCGAAATCACGAAAAAAGCAGCTTCCCCGTACATTTTGCTTGAGAGATGATGAGATTTTTCTATGAAAAAGCTGTTTTTTTTTCGTGATTTTACAAAGGGCCCATGGTAAAAAAACATTCATATAGATACATAGATGCCTAGAATCCCCAGTTAGAATAAATACCCGCTTGTCGGTAACACACTGTATGTAGGTATGTATCTACTTATAAGCATGAGGTTCATACAGTACTTCAATAAGAAAGACGAAAATCTCATAAAGACTCTCAGACGCACAATCTTCTCAAATGTCCCAGAAAAGCAAAGACGGGGTCAGGAGCCCAAGAAGTATCTGTAGCTAAAAATAATAAAAGCATGCTCACCTGAGCAGCTGCACGGTGCGCTCCCGCAGCGCGTCGAGCGTGACGCAGGTCTCGGGCGCGCCCCTCGCCCCGACCGCACGCTCACGCAGCCCGCGCCGCCCTCGTACCCGTACTCGAACAAGTGATGACTGCATGCTCACCTGAGCAGCTGCACGGTGCGCTCCGCAGCGCGTCGAGCGTGACGCAGGTCTCCGGGCGCGCCCCTCGCCCCCGACCGCACGCTCACGCAGCCCGCGCCGCCCTCGTACCCGTACTCGAACAAGTGATGACTGCATGCTCACCTGAGCAGCTGCACGGTGCGCTCCGCAGCGCGTCCAGCGTGACGCAGGTCTCGGGCGCGCCCTCGCCCCGACCGCACGCTCACGCAGCCCGCGCCGCCCTCGTACCCGTACTCGAACAAGTGATGACTGCATGCTCACCTGAGCAGCTGCGCGGCGCGCCGCGTTCTCGCCCCTCGCCCCGACCGCACGCTCACGCACCCCGCGCCGCCCTCGTACCCGTACTCGAACAAGTGGTGACTGCATGCTCACCTGAGCAGCTGCACGGTGCGTTCCCAGCGCGTCCAGCGTGACGCAGGTCTCGGGCGCGCCCTCGCCCCGACCGCACGCTCACGCAGCCCGCGCCGCCCTCGTACCCGCTCGAACAAGTGATGACTGCATGCTCACCTGAGCAGCTGCGGTGCGTTCCGCAGCGCGTCCAGCGTGACGCAGGTCTCGGGCGCGCCCCTCGCCCCCGACCGCACGCTCACGCACCCCGCGCCGCCCTCGTACCCGTACTCGAACAAGTGGTGACTGCATGCTCACCTGAGCAGCTGCACGGTGCGTTCCCGCAGCGCGTCCAGCGTGACGCAGGTCTCGGGCGCGCCCCTCGCCCCCGACCGCACGCTCACGCAGCCCGCGCCGCCCTCGTACCCGTACTCGAACAGGTGGTACTCCAGCAGCGTCTCCGGGGAAGCACGCTCCGAGTAGAAGCACAGCGCGATCTGATGCAGCTACCGGGGAAAACAACTGACGTTCCTTCAGGTTGCTCTACACAATTTTTTAAGCTCGAGATATTCTCGTCCACTGACAGCTCGCGATCATACCGCTCTGTCGCAAGGTTACTCAAAAATCTATGCACTAGTCTGTACGAGACTCGCTGCACTCGTAGTCATATTAAACATTGTGTAATAAATACTATCCTGGCCTTTATAAATAATTAATTTTAAAATAAGGACATCTCTTTGGGATCGTCCACAAATTACGTAACTAAAAAATAAAAAATATTGACCTCCCAACCCCCAAATAACAGGACGGTAACGCTAGTTCATGATCTTCAACATTTCCGACACGGACACCAAAAGTGTTTTAAAAATTTGGTATCTCATTAAATAGTTTATTAATTCTTTAAGAAAAAAGCGTTACGTAACTCTTTAATTTGACCCCCCTCCCCATAGTAAAGGGTCCGTAACACCCGGTCAAAACCCCTCCCCCCTTCCTCCCCCTACAGTGCGTTACGTTTATGTAATTTGTGGACGACCCCTTAGTATTAATTAATTACTAAATCATAATCATCACATCACTTTTATTAGGTATAACACCACGTTTTATGACTCCGACTGCAGCGAATCATCTTACAGACTACAATATTATCGTCCGCTGAAAGTTTTCTGTAAACATGGAACGAGCCCGAACCACCGTATTTTTTCAAAGTTATTGGAAGCAAGGCCACCCTGTTTTACTTTTACGTGCTTAGGCAATATAGGTATGTAGGTGGGTACCTCTATATCAAATTTGAGCACCTAAAGTATTCCTTATCCTAATTAGATCTTTGTTTATTGGTAAAAAGTATAAGTAAGGTATTAAATACAAAATACTTGCATATTTTTTATCAAACGCATCAAAAGCTTGAGTCAGGGCTGAGACCAGGAACTGCGCCATTTCGTCCTCGCACTTGTCCTTGAGCAGGCGAATCTTGAGCCCCCCGAACGCGTCCACCGTGTAGTTGTCCTCGTGGAAGGCGTTCTTCAGGTAGGTGATGGTGCTCACCGCCACCACCGTCAGCTGCTTCATGAACGTCACCGAGCCCGTGTACGTCTCCACCGCCTGCCGCGGGAACACCTTGCACCACTCGGCAACAGCCTGGGTGATGTGATGATCAAAAAATTTACAAAAGTTCGTAAACACCGCGAGTTTATTTTAGCACATTAGCATAAAAACTTGTAGACCTACTTGCTGCTGTGCTTGCGATGTCCTAGTAAGTGTAGAAGTCATTGTTTTCACACTGGTTTTCACAAAATAATTAAATTGCGATTCACACAGGACAGGCTAACCTCAAATTAAATCAACAATCAGAAAAAGTTTTGCGCTCCCGCCATTTTTACATTTTATTTTTTTAGCTACGTTCCGTTTCAAGACGTTAAAAAATTATAAAAAGATTTTTGACTATCCGAAAAAAAATCTCATCAAAATAAATAAAAATATTCTAAATTCAAACATCAAAGTTGACATAACAAATGATGTCTATGTGCATGTCAAATATTGTTATCGAAAATTGTAATTTTGATTCCTTTTTACAATAAGTTCAGGTATTTTAGGAACCAAAATGTCAGCCCCAGAAAATGTTGAAGAAGAAATCATACAGAACGATGTGAAGACGGAAGAGAAGAAGAAAGATGGAAGTCGGAAAAAACACAACAAATTACCGATTGAGGGCTCCGGTAGCCTAGAGCTCAATTTGTACAGTAGCGCTAAAACATGGAAAAAATCCATCACTCACTTTTTTCGGAACCAACTACGATCTACAAAGTCAAACGACGTAAGTACATTGGCCGTCCTACCGTGGTACCTACCTAAACTCCACTAGTTATTCTTTCTGCGATAGTACTAGCACTGCAGAGATTTATTTATTACCTATTTCCTCAAAAAGCTACATTGATTCCAGGGAGACGGTCCGTCGGGCAGCAGCGGGAAGTTCCCGGCGGCGGCGGTGTCGCCCGAGCAGAAGTGGCAGTCGCTGGGCAAGGTGTTCCGCCGGCAGCACGCGCACCTCGACGCCTGGACCAAGGACGCGCCGGACGAACAGCCGCAGAAGAAATCAGCCGCGATTAAAAAGTGTTGTCGAGCTACTCGAAAAATCAAAAGCTTTGACTCCTGTTGCTGGAGAAATAATGTAATAAAATTATAATTTTAGTTTAATGACGCCTTTTTGTGATTTTTCTCTTTATTTTAATCCCTATCACTGTAGCCAACGCAGGATCTAGATTTAGGTAGGCAGAAAACATAGATAAGAGTTGGCTATGCGGGGCTTTGCTTTGCCGCCATGAAAAGTTACGCTACCTGTTTATTCTTCTTCGTCGAGCGTGACACCAAGTCGTCCAACGACCCGATGGAACCAGGTGTCAAAGTTTTTCAACTGCCTATTACAAGTAGCAGGTCAGGTGGACCACGGGGATGAAGGGACCTCATGGTTATCGACCACCATCATAGTAAAAGGAGAGCAATCAGATTTCGCATACGAAAGTCTGCACCTTCGACCCTTTGGTCAAAGCACCTCACACTTTTTTGGGGGGTTTTCCTGTCCAGGAGGTCCGACTAACTATACACATGTAACACCTTTTTAAAATCTTGATCGAATTTAGTTTCGCTTACTGGTCGTTAAGGCATAAAGTTACATGACGTGTGGTTAGCCTGGCAGCCCGAGGCAGTGCCTTTATTTTTATTTTATCCGCCTGAGCCGCGTTTATAGTAGGAATAAAATTGTTATAAAGAGAAAATTGTGCTTTGCAAATTTCTCTTTTTTACAATGTCTAATCCATTTCTGCGTAATGTAATGACTATCAATAAGTGATATTTTAATATCCTATTTTGAATAAAAAACTTTCACTTTCACTTTCACTTTCACTTTCACTTACTTTCTACTACTCGATTTATTAAGTACTAGGTTTTAGACTAAGCTCCCTTTGACAAAGTCTTACCTCATAAGGCTATTGGATGGCAACCTAGTATTTCCTTGACCTCCTAAACCGTTATAGCATACGTCCGATCGGTAGCCTGTATGAGGTAAGACATTGTCAATGGGAGCTTAGTCTCAAAACACTCGGGAACATTGTTGCTGATTCTGAATAATGCCGCGCAACAAATTATGCAAATCTAATCGTATTGAATACGCAAAAATCAAGCAAAGGTACAAAAAATTGTAAATGAAATTGTGTAGACCTTGATGATAAATGTGCATCATTCATTGCTATCGCGTCAATTCGATGAGTTTCTGAGGTGTACTTGCAAGACTCTACCCTCTATCCACTCTGGATATGATTTGATTCGTTTTGCTAACGACATATCTTTCCGTGGCATCCTGCCTTGGTTGTAAAGTCCATGTTGGTTGGTTGTCTTGCGGGGTGTGGGTGTAATATGTAAATATAAAACAACTGAATCTTTCATAAAGCTTTTAGTTTATTAGTTAAACAAATATCACTTTTATTTACAACCAAGCAATCACAAATTATAAAAAACTAATCGTAATCACCTAAAACTACTTAACAGATTGAAATATTTACAATAGAGTTAACAATTATTTAACTTACAGAACGTTTACGCGCGTCAACTATCGATCGCGAAAGGCATTTACAAATTGTATTAAGTGTGGGCTCTCCGCGGAGCGGGCCCGTCCGGTGCGGCCGGCCCAAGGGTGCGAGCGAGATGGCGCTACCGGCCAACCCGCGCGTGCGAGCGAGACAGCGCTATACGCCGCGTGCCGCCGGCCCGCTCGCACCCGCCGCGCCCCGCGCCCAACTAGGAGTCCATTACTCTACCGGGGCGCCGGTCACCCATCACCGGTCGTGGTCAAAACAACACGTATTTAACGACTACTTTGAGTGGTCGTGCAACTAAACTACTGAACGACTCGATCACTACAAGACCAACGCAGAGGCAGCACTCCGCCGCAACCTATCTCTTTCACACTGAAGCGAAGAGCGCTTCGCTCGAGCGAGAGCGGCATTTTACTCAAGGGAGGTCTCTTTCCACTCCATTGAGGAGATCTCCCTTCTCGCTCGAGCGTAAGAGCGAGAACATCGTCAACAAGCGACAGTCCATGGTTAAGCTGGTCAACCTACAGAATCTTCGCGCTGTTTAGAGTGACACGCATACAGCACCTCTGGTTACCATTTAGAAGATAAAGGTACACTGGTTTTCATAATAAATGTAGGGCACGTGATGGTTAAAGCGCGTGGATCAAGTATATTGGTCGGTATGTTGTTCGCCTCGCAGCTCAACACGGACTCGCTCGGTGCGGCGGGTGGCGGGTCGCGTGGTCGCTAGTCGGCCGTGTCGGCGGCTGGGGGCGCGGGGGGCGGGGGCGGCGCGGGCTCCAGGCCGGGCCCGGCGTAGTCCCGCGGTCACGCGGTGGCCAGCGGCTGCGTCACCACCGGCGCGCCCCGCACCCGCCCCGCACCCGCACCGCGCCGCGGACTCCTCCCCCGCCGCTCCCGGCACTCCCGCCACTGAGGTAGACCCGCCCGCACCCCCCGCACTCCCCGCCGGCTCCGACAAGCGCAGGGCCACTTCGAGATCGCGGAGAACCTGGAAGTAAAAACAACTTCATGAGAATGAGTTCAGAACACTATAAGCTTTAGATAATGAACGTTTTTGTGAAAAAACTCTATTGTCTGCTTGAAAAATCAGTGAAAAGTAAGAAAGAAAAAATAAACAGTTTGGTCAAAACACGCTCCAAACCAGCACAAATCTGCCAGACTCGGCTGACACAGACAAATGAATGCAGCACGAGTTAGATTTCCGATACGGACCAATTTGATTCTTATCTATGGTCATTTTCAATACGATGGATAACAGATAGAGCGTCGAAATTTACGTGCGAGACAGCAACAAACAACTTCATTTTGAGTAGCATATTCTCCCGCGTCTTTCAAACGCACAGCGGGAGTGAGTGATATGGGACACATGTATTCACGCTCCAAAACCTTGGAGGTAGTGAGTAGCGCAGTACCTCTGTCTCCTTGTGGTCGATGAGCGCGTACCGCTGGTCAAGCGCGGAGGTGCGCGGGGGTGGGGGGTGGGGGGGGACACAGTACCTCTGTCTCCTTGTGGTCGATGAGCGCGTACCGCTGGTCGAGCGCGGAGAGGTGCGCGGGGGTGGGGGTGGGGGACAGTACCTCTGTCTCCTTGTGGTCGATGAGCGCGTACCGCTGGTCGAGCGCGGAGAGGTGCGCGGGGTGGGGGCACAGTACCTGTCTCCTTGTGGTCGATGAGCGCGTACCGCTGGTCGAGCGCGGAGGTGCGCGGGGGTGGGGTGGGGGACATAGTACCTCTGTCTCCTTGTGGTCGATGAGCGCGTACCGCTGGTCGAGCGCGGAGGTGCGTGGGGGGGTGGGGGGACACAGTACCTCTGTCTCCTTGTGGTCGATGAGCGCGTACCGCTGGTCGAGCGCGAGAGGGTGCGCGGGGAGGGGTGAGGTGCAGGTGCGGTGAGGTAGTGAGAGCGGGACGCACATACCTCTGTCTCCTTGTGGTCGATGAGCGCGTACCGCTGGTCGAGCGCGGAGAGGTGCGCGAAGGTGAGGTGCAGGTGCGGTGAGGTAGTGAGAGCGAGTGGGACGCACATACCTCTGTCTCCTTGTGGTCGATGAGCGCGTACCGCTGGTCGAGCGCGGAGAGGTGCGCGAAGGTGAGTGCAGGTGCGGAGTAGTGAGAGCGAGGGGACGCACATACCTCTGTCTCCTTGTGGTCGATGAGCGCGTACCGCTGGTCGAGCGCGGAGAGGTGCGCGGGGGGGTGAGGTGCAGGTGCGGTGATGTAGTGAGAGCGAGTGGGACGCACATACCTCCGTCTCCTTGTGGTCGATGAGCGCGTACCGCTGGTCGAGCGCGGAGAGGTGCGCGAAGGTGAGGTGCAGGTGCGCGTGCAGCCGCAGCAGCGCGAGCGACCTAAAGTGGGCCGCATACAGGTGCGCCACCACGTGGAACAACAGCCGCACCACGCGACGCACCACCGCGCCGAAACCCGCCGGGAACTCGTTCGCTGGAAATAACAACACATGCTACAGTTAGTACGCGTTCCCTGTCTGTTTAAGTATTCGTTTGGTAGGTGAATCCTACTTTTCGCACGCCTTTTGCCGTGTGATAGCGGCTAAGAATTCTGCCACTCCTATCCTACTCAGGGCGTTTCGTAAAAGGCGACGTAGAGTTTTTGACTTTGGCTACAATATCTGCCGACCATGATTAACCGTATGGTGGCGGTAATACCACCTACGATAACATTCCCAAAGAGGGTTGACGTCAGGCAGGCGACCAGTCGTAAAGTTACCTATGCCAAATCCTATTGCAACATGATTTTGTGTTAGATAAGAGCAGCAAAATGATGGTACGCCTGAAAGGATTTTCTAAGACATATTCAAAAATGATTACCCAAGATAATCTTCTTCCATCGTAAAATTTTATACATTCTTGTATAATTTAGTGTAATGGTAATAAATTACGCATTCATTCTGAACGAATGAATGGTGAATAAATTGCTGAAAATAGGTTACTTAATCCGGGTCACGGCACCAAAGCAATCACAAGGAAGAAGTAGCGCTCCAGAAACCAAGTTGGGTGAGTAGAGTATAGATAGCATGCTCGTGAATGAGGCCTTAACAGCTATGTGAAAATACCCTAATACTTAGTAGCTAATTAGTAAATGTTCGGTAGATGGCGCTAGCAACAGATGCACGCAAACGTTCGCAAGGTCTGTAACAAAACTAGTGTTCTAGTAATATAATATATTAATGGTCTAAGGTGAAGTGTCCTTTCCACAGACTCTGCATCGCCCGGGACGCATTTAGGTAACACAGGTTTGCCCAGTACCTGCATCACCCTCTCGGCCTCACTGACTGAACCCACAGGAAAGGCAAGCCAGTACGTGTAGAGTCCGATTGGTTGCAGGAATCTGTCGCATATTTCAGGTTAGACCCTACTCGCGCCTAACGGAGATCCCGGTTTCGGGTTTAATTTCGGAGTTTTCCTTCTCCTAGATAGGTTGCAGACCCATGCTAACGAAGCCACAGCTTCCCAGTATAACCGCATTGCTTAAGGCGGATCGTTACGCCATACAAAAGAAAATCTGAACTTCAACCGAGTTAAACATGAGCTAAACAACAAATTTATCTAAAAAACTTTATGTGAAATGATGAAGGCACACGTAAATTTGTCGCAAAACTGCTTATGGTAAAATAATATTAAGTATTTTCTCCACAAAAAAATTAAACGTGTTTATTGCAGCAGTAGCTCCATCTATGTTCATAAAGTGGCGACACGGTTTTTACAGAGAAATCTGATGGTTAAAAAATTATTTGTTTTATTTTGCGAAAATGTTATAGAAGCACGGGACTTTCTATTAAGTTTTTTAATCATATTTTTGTCTCATTTAAAGTCGTAACTCCATTTAACTTTTGTATGGAAAACGATCCACCTTAAGCAGCGACGTTTGCGGTGGCTGGGGCATGTGCATCGCATGGATCACTCGCGTTTGCCCAGGAAGATCCTATTGAGCCAAATAGCTTTCGCAAAACGAAACGTTGGAAGACCAAAACTGCGCTTTAAGGACTGCGCAAAACGTGATATGGTTGCGTTCAACATCCAGCGCAACGGGTGGGAAGAACTCGCCAATAACCGCACCTTGTGGAGGAAAGCCATCGCCGAGGGTCGCGAAACTCGCGATAACGCCTGGTTCCAGAGCCTAGCTCAGAAACGGGCGAAGAGGCATAACCGAGCGGAGACTGTTCTCGACTCTCGGCATGAATGTCACAAGTGCAAACGCAAATGCGGCTCTAGAATATGCCACTCACACAGCAACGCTGTTTAGATCATCTGTCAAGATGTTAAAGGCCTTATGATGATGATGAGTGGTCTAAGATATTTTAATTAATTCCGGACTATCAAATTGTCTTTTCTTGTTCTCGTAAAACTCACTTAATGACAGTGCAAGTTTTTCAACGCGATCTTATTATTCTTATTCTTTATTTGAGGTGGAACCTGGCTTCACGTTTCTTTTGAGTCGTATTTCGCCAATATCAAAGTATAATAATAAGGTAACCAATGTAACCATCTATCGATGATTTTACTAAGCACTAATTTTTACTTTTTTATAGCTGTCAGAAAAGGCCTCATTACGCTCACACACCTAACGGACCTGACAACAGTTATGCTGACAAGCTGCACTCTGATTGAGACAATGCCAATAGTAAGGTTCTGTCAGCAGTTATTACATAAAACAAATGTTAATGATACCACAGAACCAACGCTTGACGGGACAAGGTAATGGTAGCATTGAATATAAAGCTAGAAGGATACCTAACCCATACCAAAACAAACCATGTCGGGATATAAAGCAAATAGAGACGCGACTCACCATACTTGGTGGGGAAGATGGTCTCGTCGTTGACCGTCTTCTGCGTATAGGTCATGACGTAGTCGACGTACTGCGGCGCGGACAGGCGGCACTTCTTGCCGCGCTCGTCGTACCACGCGTCATGTCGGGATATAAAGCAAAGAGAGACGCGACTCACCATACTTGGTGGGGAAGATGGTCTCGTCGTTGACCGTCTTCTGCGTGTAGGTCATGACGTAGTCGACGTACTGCGGCGCGGACAGGCGGCACTTCTTGCCGCGCTCGTCGTACCACGCGTCATGTCGGGGTATAAAGCAAGAGAGACGCGACTCACCATACTTGGTGGGGAAGATGGTCTCGTCGTTGACCGTCTTCTGCGTGTAGGTCATGACGTAGTCGACGTACTGCGGCGCGGACAGGCGGCACTTCTTGCCGCGCTCGTCGTACCACGCGTCATGTCGGGGTATAAAGCAAAGAGAGGCGCGACTCACCATACTTGGTGGGGAAGATGGTCTCGTCGTTGACCGTCTTCTGCGTGTAGGTCATGACGTAGTCGACGTACTGCGGCGCGGACAGGCGGCACTTCTTGCCGCGCTCGTCGTACCACGCGTCCTGTCGGGGTATAAAGCAAGAGAGACGCGACTCACCATACTTGGTGGAAGATGGTCTCGTCGTTGACCGTCTTCTGCGTGTAGGTCATGACGTAGTCGACGTACTGCGGCGCGGACAGGCGGCACTTCTTGCCGCGCTCGTCGTACCACGCGTACGAGCGCCCGCCCGGGCCCACCATGTCGGGGCACGACGCCGGCGTGCAGAACTCCGACACGCAGCCGTACAGCAGGTTCACGTGGTCGAATAGCGCCAGAGCTGGAATGTACAAACGGAATCTAGTAAGAAAATATTCTGACATATCTATGTCATTCTCAAATGTTACTGAGTAAGCTACAGTAAGCACCATTCGATTAAAAATAGGTTTATCAACTAAAATAAACGGGCAAAGGGTCATAACAAGGAGAGAGGCAGGTACGTCTAATAATTAAAAATAGCCTCATCTCGCTGAATAAGGGTAAGTTGAAACCAGGCAGAAAAAAGGGGATCAACGGGCTCAATCAAATAGGTTTTTATCCTACTAATATTATAAAGGCGGATGTTTGTGTGTGTGTTTGTTACGACATCACGCAAAAACGGCTGATTAGATTGACATGAAACTTTGCAGAAATATAAAAGGCATCTGGAATAACACATAGGATACTTTCTACCACAGAAAAATGTCTCATTCCCACGGATCACGCATTTTCCAATATTTTTGAAATAGGTGGCGTGACTGAGCCGATTCGCGTTTTAAACGTTTTCGCCGAAAACTAACAGCGACATCTCTTGGCGAATAATGCTTTTTTCCCTGAATAATAGGTTGCAGCGAGTGAAACCGCTGACGGGCAGCTAGTCCTAAATATAACTAAGTCTAGCTCAAATTAAACGTTCGAAGCCTACCTAATTCCGTTGGGATGTAATATCGATAACCTTCGTTTTGATTACCGCTAAAAGCTGTTGTTTACGGCGTAGTGAGTGATGGTCTTTGATGACGCTATTCCGCATCACTTGGTTCGCTGTAATGGGTGGTAATGGCGATTGCGGCGCTTCGTATGGACATGTCGGCACCGTAATGCATCCATCAAGCCGTCGGCACCGCGACCGCGGACGTCGACGCTGTGGCGGTAATCCCGCTACGTACTGCTGATACAGAGTATTACAGTAATCATAGTCAAAGTCTTGTAGAATAACCGAGCTGAGCCCGTACTTGTGACCAAATGTTTATTTATTAATTTCTGCATATCACAAAACAATGACTGGTAAGCTGCTAGGATTGCAACTGCGAGTAGCTGTTGGATGCTGTGATCTTAAATTCGCGATCTATGGAGAAAATGTCCATCAATGCACAGATCGTGGTTTTATTATCCAATCATTCCACGAGTTTGACATATCGCTGTAGGACCTGGTATATCTACAGTATGGCTACCTGGTCCCGGCATTACGCGTTGTTTGTTTGCGGTTAGATCTACACAACGTCCCACGTCCCGCAACACGCAATGCATCATTCGCTCTGAAGCTTGTTTTACTAACCTACTTGCAAGGGAATTAAATGACTGAGCATTTCTAATATACCGCAAAACGTAAGTTACGCTAAAGCTGAGGGGTATTCACGGCTATTATCTGAATAGGTTACATTAAAAACATATTTTTTAAAGAGTATTATTTGTGTCACAATCACAACCAGTCCCAAAGCTTCCAAGCAAGCAACATAACGGCTTGGTTTGGAAAGGCCCCGGCCGGCCGTTACAGTGACAAGCAGTGTACGTGCACCGCGCACGGTCACGTATTATTATCGCGCGCTGCGCTGATTCATCAGATCAGACAACGGCACCGAGCCGACTCCTCATTCCGAGAAAGCCCCGTAATTGCATGGTGAACGCAACGCACTGCCTGCAGGCACACCTTGTGACCACGACACGTTTATGCAGACGCAGTGTACAAAGGCTTCAGCGTTTGCACCAGCAAGAACATGCAAATGTTTGTGTTCTCAGACAACAACAATAAAGAACACAAACTTGCTTGCTCGCTCTCAAAATTCGAAGCTGAAGCGGTTGAACTAGGAAACCCTATATATCTGCATGTCTCATAAGACCTTCGCTAAACGTTGATATTTTACATCGCATCGGAGTAGATCGGGTAACTGACTATTTTGTGAGGCAAACCTAAAAATCATCAAGTGATTGGTGAACCCCTAACAACTGCCGCTTCCGTTACAGTTGGACTGAAGAGCAGCCTTCGCGGTCAATTGGCAGACGGTACCACCGGGCGAAGCTCGTCGCGATCGTAAACCTTTGTGTCACAGAGCGTAAAACTGTTGAAAAACCCCACTTTAAAATAATAATAGTTCAGGTCGGGTCTAAGGTAAGTTCCTTGTTGAACAACTTCGCGGAAATGACTCTTAGCGGAATTAACAGCCGTGAGAATAGCAGTAGGCTGTACAAACGCGCTGCGCATTCCCAAAGTGCCTTCTACGTTTCGGCCTGTCAATATCTAACGGCAGTCTTATATGTGTATACTCACTGTGCGACGCGAGCCACCCGTTGAGGTCGAGTCCGCGCGGCAGCTCCACCAGCTGGCGCATGTCCAGCTCGGGCAGCTTGCGCTCCAGCAGCGCCTCCTGCAGGTACAGCTTGTATACTCACTGTGCGACGCGAGCCACTCGTTGAGGTCGAGCCCGCGCGGCAGCTCCACCAGCTGGCGCATGTCCAGCTCGGGCAGCTTGCGCTCCAGCAGCGCCTCCTGCAGGTACAGCTTGTATACTCACTGTGCGACGCGAGCCACTCGTTGAGGTCGAGCCCGCGCGGCAGCTCCACCAGCTGGCGCATGTCCAGCTCGGGCAGCTTGCGCTCCAGCAGCGCCTCCTGCAGGTACAGCTTGTATACTCACTGTGCGACGCGAGCCACTCGTTGAGGTCGAGCCCGCGCGGCAGCTCCACCAGCTGGCGCATGTCCAGCTCGGGCAGCTTGCGCTCCAGCAGCGCCTCCTGCAGGTACAGCTTGTATACTCACTGTGCGACGCGAGCCACTCGTTGAGGTCGAGCCCGCGCGGCAGCTCCACCAGCTGGCGCATGTCCAGCTCGGGCAGCTTGCGCCCAGCAGCGCCTCCTGCAGGTACAGCTTGGGGTCGCCGCCGCCTGCCTCGCCCTCGCGCTCCTTGCGCCGCGCCTTCCTGCAACCAAACAACAACACACACGGTTAGCGATGCTAAGAATCATTATTTCAAAGGATGTTGTGGTATCGAAACTGTAACGTGGTACCAAACACTCAAATTGCGACGAAATGAGTGAGAGATGTGCGGGCAATGTAGGTATGGGAAATAAAACTCGTGCAAAATTGGATAAAATTTCTATGTAGGTTTACCTCTTCCTTCTCTTCAAGTGCCTAGATTATGCCTGCATATTAAAATCAAATACGAAAACGCTAGATAATGCTATGCGACGGCTAGTAGGTACTATTATATATTCTGTGGCGACGGTGTTTTTGTCTTGTAGACGTTATGATATTATGAATTGGAATATTTTTCAACAATGGTCCATTTTTGAGTTCGTCAATTCGTTCGTCATTCGTTATAAAAAACATGAATACCAGCGATTGTAATTTATCGCGTATTGGCCTTGATTCTATTTCATTTTGGAAATAACTACGTAAACAACTTCACCTGAGGATGACGAATGGAGAGGTAGGTAAATACGCATAAATTATGATTGATTTTGTTTTTGTTCGAATAGCTAATTTACACTCTCAGCTTTTAAAATATAAAGTAATAGACAGATATAATAAATTACTTATATTTATTAGAAAAAACTAGCAACAATGATAATAAAACCCAATGAAACCAAAGCGGACAACAACATAAGACGTGCATAATAAATATCTGGATTAACAGCGAAGACGTGAAATTTCGAGAAAACGAACGTAAGACCTGAGGGACAAACAGCACAACACAAGGCGCTAGTTGATTCAGCGGTCAAAAGTAGCACCCAAACAAGGCTTCATAGTCCAACCTTGGAGTCCAACCATATCAACTAACGTAGTAGGTAAACTCTAAAGCTAGAAGTACGTACAAGTTCCATATAGAATTTAGCTTTCCTACAAATTTGGCATCCCTCATTAGTTACTCACCGCAATTATTTTCATGAACAAACAAACCAAATTACCTAATTATTATAATCATTCCCTATAAGGTTCCTTTATCACCTGTACTTTGCGCATTAAATTTTTTGGTTGGTGAGTCATGACCATTTTTTTTAATTAACACATAAAAGTTACCATTAAATTAATTGCCTTGCGCGATATTTAAGTAATTATTTCGGCAAAAGAGCGATTCATCTTCAAAATCCATTAACTGAGGAGTGTTATACGTTTTATCATTGAAAATCGTAACGCTTATCATTAATGAATTAGTTAGTCATCTCAATGACAACCTGCGAAAACATTACAAGCATGAGAACAAGCATTATCATAATATCAAGCTAGCTCTATCGATCGGTATCGATTCAGGGACGTTTTTATCAATTAAATGTTTTCAAGTGACTGACTCTGCCTCTTGTGCGCTTATAATAAGCAGCCCTAGCCTGGCTGCTTGTAACGTCCTTGCATTAATTGAGTCATCATCTTCCTGCCCTTATATCCTAAATCAATTGGGGTCAGCGCAACATGTTTTTCATAAAACACAAAATCATCTGGCCAAAGGATCTGGCTATTTTGTATGACAACCCTCTTAGGGAATGCTATTGTACGTGGTATCACCGCCACCATGTGGTTGACCATAGTCGTCACAAATTTAGCCGAGGTCAAAAACTCCATGTCGCCTTTTACGAAACACCCTGAGAGGATTATGGGTGGCAGTATTCTTTAACCGCTACGCGTCGACGGTGCGGTGGTGGAGGCACTCACTTCCATGTGGGATTTATCTTCTTGTCTCATGTTGGGTTGGGGCAGCGAGCAGCGAGATTATCTGCTGGAGATAGTGCTCATTGTTCTGTTCATATCCATTGTATTGTGTGGTGCCTGGCCTGGCTCCCTAGGATGGAACTGATCCGCACAAACAGCAATCGTAAGCTTATCACAGGTATTATTTATCTATGAATGATCATCATGATGATGATGAATGTTAGGAATACAATCGTTCCGTGGTATGTCTTCGTCCAAATTTTTATAATTCGTAAGAGATTAAGATAGCCGTATCGCAATATCCATGGTATTTATCACGAGGATAAAAAATGGCGTGATGCGAGGACATAGTAGCGGTCATGTTGGCAGCAGCTGTCAAGGTTGTTGCACTCGGGACCGGGACTCGAACCCCAGACAAGACACGTGCGGGATGGCAAGTGGCAACGGACGGATGTGGCACAACACGACACTTGTGGAACGAAGCCATTGAAACCACCCGCATTGGAAAAATAACGGAAACACGGCATTTCCTAAACACCCACGTGCAAAAGATACCAGCAACACTAACAAATAGAAAAGTATAAACACCAGGCGACGGACATCAACAAACTCTAGAGACGACGCAACAAAAATAACGCGCAGATGCCGACTTCCAACAATTTTTAAGTAGGTTAGGCATGTAAATGACCTAACCCAAAACTGGGAATTGCAAGAAAATTCCCGTCGCTTTGGCTGACCCGTTTTCTTTCAAAATAAATGGCACGTTAGTGTAAGGATAAAAAAAGATTATTAACAACAAAATAAACTTGCTATGACTGACTACGACATACATAACACATAACAAATACAAAAATATACCAAACTTATACCTTTTGTGATGAAGTTTGTTAAGTAGAACTAGACACGCCAGAATTTTCATTTCAAAATATCACGTTACACAACAACACAACAGAACAACACGTCTTGTAACTTAGAGAACCACCACCGTCTTGCACGTCACAGGACGTACTGAGCTGGTTGTAGTAGTAAACGAGGAGGAAAACAATGGGTCATTCCCAAATTGCAAAGGTGCCACCGCCGCCGCACCGCACCACCGCGCGCCGTGAGGAGGAAATCCCAGGAAGCGCGGTGACGTAGCGCGCGCGACCCTCCCTGACCTGATGGTCGACGCGCCAACTCAGTTTCCTTGATAACACCGTGTGGGCTATAGTCGATAAGTCAACAAGTCAAATCGCGTCATGCGCGATTTATATTTATCGCACTTACATCATACGTAGCAAAGTACTTCGGATTTACGAGTGTATTTATCAGGAAAAGGCGTCTGATGTTTTTATGAGCAGGTATGTCAAAATGTATACGGCGCATAGATTATGGTCAATTAGCTACACCTGTGCGCTGTTTATAGAACATCAATCAGTTTTGATAATAATAACCTGAATATTTATTTGCATAAGCAGGTAAACAAGCTTGGTTTTTGAAAGCTGCTCTAACCGCTCGCTACCTCCGCAATGCAAACGAATCGAGGAGTCATCATTATACAGCTTTTGCTCAGATTGGGTCAAAAGCAAATAGCGAGGGCTTTATGAGGGATCATCATCATTAGCATTACCATTTCTCGCATCATCACAACGACTTGCCATTTCTATTCTATGTATAGCCACTTTCTAAGTCTGTAGATCTGTCAGTATTGGAAAGAAATGCTCTCATTGGACAGTCGTGCTAAAGTTATGCTGAAGTAATTTCCACATGTTTAAAGGGAAAATGACAAACAAAGGAATGTTTTCCTCGTGTGGGAAAAACGTTAATCGTCCTGCAATCTGCTGGTGATTGTAGACTTATTTCAATGTCAATAGCGGTACTCGAACAAGCCCCTTTGTAACGAGTCCGTGTGTCAAGTAGTGAGGCCAGCTCGCTGCCGGCCGACCAAGGCCGCGCGTCACGGTCTGCGGCTACCAGCGACCACCAACCAACCAACTACCAGCCTGCCTGCGCCTGCCTGCGGGTTCCTGCGAGGCCTTCGTTCGTCACACCGCACTCCACGCACGAGCTCTACTTCTCACCATTTCAAAAAATATAAATACCTAACGCAGTACACGCGACCACACAAATTGCACAACGTCATGACAGGTGGACAGGCGATGGAGCGATAAAATGACATAAAATAGGTTCTTTCACTGAGGGAAAGGTTCCGGGAAGTCGGCGCTCACCTGAAGGGCACGGCCGAGTAAATATATGAGGGCAGCGAGAAGAGCACGCCCAAGACCACCGCGTGGCACATCGCGTCGTCAGCCGCGCCGCGCGCGCACTGCCCGCCGCCGCCAGCGCTGCGCGTGCGACGGACGACGACGCCCCGCGCCACACCCGCCGCCCGCCGCCCGCCGCGCCCACGCACCCGCCCGATACTGCTGGCGGCGTGTGTGTGAGTGAGTTGTGTGTGACCTCACAGATCGTATGATCCAACCAACATCGATTCTACCGCTATCATCGTCAACCGGTCCCAGTCGGTCTGGTCCCGTCCATCTATATCTACTCGAACGGGTACGTGCAATTACAATAAGCATGTGGTTTTATTTGCAACCGTTTATTTATCAGGTCATCCAGACCGTTCTTTCAATTCTAAGAATGACATTTCACAACCGTGCAAACATGGTTGCCAGTTGCAATGCAACATGTATAATGCAATTTACCGTAATGGTGAACGAAATAATATTGCATTCATAATCAAGACTTAAACATTGGTCAACGGCTTCTTCACGTTTAAATAATTTCATCATCACCATCGATCTGTAGATTAAAATCGCGAAGGGTAAAACACAACTCCTCCTCAAACAATCTGCTTTACCCAGCAATGGAGCAACGTAGTGTACCTAGTACCTAAATGCAAATTGTCCTTAATCAAGGAAGTTTTTCCTAAGTACGTGGAGTAAGCAGCGTTATATTTCCAGAACTGACATGACAATATTATATTTTGATAGGGATTATTTCTCTTTTTGTGCATATCAATGATTGTTCTGGCGTGATGATGTCGTTTGTTGGCAGTTTGGCACGCACGTCGTGAGTCGTGACTGCGGCGGGAAGTGTCGTCGGCCGCGAGCTGGCGGCTGCGGCGGCGCTGGCTCATGTCTGGGAGCGTTCACCCCGAGTCACCGACACACGACCACGACTCCATCACTCCTGCTGCTGACACCACTCCACACCACTGCACAAACGGTCCGTCTCGTCTCATCCATCAACCATCTTCAAAAATTCATTTATTTACCTACTAGTTTTACCACATGCTGACCCACTTAACCTCTAGCAAAAGTTGGCAACGGATTGTTTTCTATTTATGCAAATTGTGTTACTGCAGTTTCAGTTCCACCCATTCAAAAATTTCTAATTCTGTTTAGGTAAGTATCTAGTGTTACTCGTAAAATACCTATATGGTTGATTATCGGAAGTGTTTGAACACGAGGGAATACAATTTGATTGATTAGACAACCGCTGGATGCGCGCAGATAGAGACACCTGGCGCGTGTGTGAATAATCAGTTCTCGGAGGAGATTAGCGATGTAGCAGAGCAGTGTAGCGGTGTGTTGCGGAGTGGATGGCACAATAACACAAGCGGGCTCACTTTCCACGCGGAAGTGGCGTTGGCGCATGGCGTCGCTCTGCCCGCCTGCCTGCCTGCCTGCCCTCTGCGCAGCGCAAGCCGCAACTCTCTACAATATTATCAAAATGTTTAGCTATAAACACTCCTCCACATCCACATGCGTTTCACTGAGATTGCCCTTCCAGGAGTGTTTTGTTTGTGAAACATCATAGAGGGACCTTCCATATGATCTGTGATGTGATTGTTGTTAAGAGGCAGTTTTTTTCGCTCGACTCTACGGTTCACCACACCCAGACTAACCAGAAAGAAACATACAACAGGTACCTTGAATTAATAATACGTAGACAAAAATAAAGTGTCACCTTTAATTTCATGGCATTTAGGAAAATGTATAAAATCGAAGATACAACGATTATGCAAGATTATTCAAGGTGAGCAAGATCAGTCGTAACGTAAAAGGTCAGCAGTTCAGCACTGTTATGTTTTTGACAAATTCAAATCAGTATGATGACAATGAGAAACCAAACATGCTGTATCGTAACATGAGATGTATGGAACTACGAAAGAAAGTCAGGAATAACAAATACATAGTTTAGCAAAAACTGAAGGAAAAACACAATCTCACCATATCACAATATATAAATAAGATAATTAGTTCAAATTAAATCAACACACGCAACATGAATAAACCCTGCAGCGAAAAGAAATGATGATGACGGGTAATCAGGTAAGTCGCATTATTTCGCATTAGATCCACAATATAAACAAAATTATTTAAAATTGCCCAACAGTTTCAAATAGAATGGAAGTCCATGAGGTTATATAAGCGCCATGGCTACCGACAGCGGCAACCGACATCATGTGGTTAGATACTATCGTTACCAAACCGTTTATCTGCTGGTAGGTACTGGCACTGGTACTGGCAGTAGTGGTGTGGTGCGGCCTAGTTTCCCGTTTCACATTTGCCCACACACTGTTGCCACGCCGCCGGTGATAACATTGATATAATATTTCACAACAGTTTAATAGCTAGCCTCAGCTGCTGTTTAGGTTTGAAGGTGCTTCAGTTTGACAACCTTACCTTACCAGCGAGAGTAGGTAACTGATGAATTTTAGGTTTAAAATTTGCAAACAATGAACAATTAGCGAGAATACAGAATGAGGTTCGAAACGAGGTTGCGAAAACAGTAATTACCGTTACAAATATTGCAAGACAAGACAACTAGCATTTCTCAAAAGTCAAAATAAAGACCTGTCCGGATATTGTATAGTGTAGTGTAATGTAGATTTTGTCTTAACAAAAGAGTGTTCTCAAATACCAACAATACCTTCATGTCTACAATCCCTGAACAAATCATGCGCCTATTCAGCGATACTACAATACAAGGGCAGGTAGGTAACCGGAAACACTTCCAGGAACATAAATCACAGTGTAGCACTTCCATAGAATCATTGTGTAAAGGAGTACCTGGAAGTCTGGATGAAGACAATGAGAAAAAACATCAAGTACAGACTCTCAATCAAATATGTACATGCAGTTTTTTTTACTTCAGCAGTTAGGGATGGTTGGCTAATCCCTCACAGCCAGAGCGGCTGTTCAAAAATAATACGCACCAGGACAACGTTCATTTCAATGTTACTTGAATGACTTGTATTGTTTAAAAACTTTGCGGGACAACAAAATTCCTAACATCGTAATCTACACATATTAATAGCTTTAATATTTCAGTAATCTGATTACATGGTGACGAACGAGAATGATCTAACAAAGAGGTACAAAGAAAAGGTGGGTGGGTGTTGTTAATTTGATGGCGTATAACCTTAATTGTATTAGGTGTGATTTTTTTTCATCATGGAAAGAGTCACACATTTTAATAGATAAGTCTCCTTTGATATCGTGGCCATTAGTTAGAATCCATGTCCAGCAGTAAACTGGTTTGGCTGTTGTATATGCAGTCAGATCGATGTCAACATTCCGAACACCTATGTCGATGACATATTATTCTTTTTAAAACTTCAACCATAATTACAGTACCTATCATGTGTTATTTTTTCACAAAGCACTTTCAATCTAAATAATCAGTTGCGTCTATTAAAGCTTTCGCACCGTAATTGTTCTCTCAATTTTGCCATTTAGTAAAGTAAGTCATTTCTAGTATAATTCTATACCTAATTGACCAAAAAAGTAGTAGGTACTAATAAAATTCAACATAGAATAACATTTGTGAAGTTTTGACTGATTTCACTGACAAACTTCGTCGTCAATTGTGATCTTTGTAATAATCATCTTTGGAGAGACAGTGTAATGTAGTGCAAGCAAGAATTCAAAGCCCAAGGTACAGTTTACGCAATAAAAGCTGTCTTTAAATTTTTTGCCGCGAGGATGCGGTCCTTATTGATTGATCACAAGCACAGGTAAAACTTTTTCTACGCAGCAACAATTTCTTGAATGGGGCGAATGTAGGTTAGGTATATGTCTTTTGTTACGGACGGCATATAGTAAATTTGCACATTTTATTTAATGTAAAGAGAGTGCTATCTCCTGTCTTTATACGTCTAGGAAGATATTTGAGTGACGAATCCAAATATCAGTTTTCACCATTTCTAAAAATAAGATTTGTACCCAGACCCCTAGTTGAATGCATGCAAAATTTCAGGGCTATCAGCAACCCGCCATGCCGCACGCAACGAACGTCACACGTACGTACTGCGGGCGGAGTGGCGAGTGCGGTTGCGACACGCACTCGCACACGGCGGCGCCGCAAGGACTTGTTGCCAACGAGCGAGCTATATCGCAACGAGCAGAGTCGACAGTCAACCACTCGGAAAACTTACAATTTTTCAAATAAAACGTGCGTTTAACGCGCTTGTAGAATCGTGCGGATAGGAAGGTACGTCCGTAAAAAAACAATTACAACTATTTACAACAATCAGATGTTTCGCGCTGAGCACACGAAAATCTGAATGACCGTTGATCCCAGAACTGATAGTGTAATGTGAGGAGAGGAGAGCACAGGAGTGAACAGTGCAGAGGCCTGGTGACGCCACACACGTGTTGCTGGAGTGCGGGAGAGCGAGGTGCGAGGTGCGAGGTGCGAGGTCAGGCTGCCGTGCGCCACCTCGTGACGTCAGGATCGCCACCGTGTCAAGTAGTTGTGAAAGTTTTTGTCCAACTCCGCGTTCGGGAGTGAAAATCGCTGCTTTCGCCTACCCTCCGGTCTCAGTGGTTGTCTCTGTTTTGCGCCCGGCAACCCCGGCCTCCCAGCGGTCTCACCGGGGCGCAACAGAGATCTTCCGCCCTTAAGCTGCACTCCACGCAGACCCGGCCCCGAACATGAATCCGAGTGTTAAACGCCTAAGCCCTACGATGCCCGTGGAAAACGCCGCCCCTGGAAGACGCCGCACGAGGTGTATACCGCGTCATACCCTCGTGCCATTCAACGTTTGCTGGCTCAAGAGCCATCGTCGCGTCCCCATCGACTCTGGCACTGGGAGGATACTTCTGCCCCCAGCCCCACCCACCCGGCTCGCAATAAGCCGTTGCCGCCGCTTCCCGGCCAGATGCCGCCCTGCCGCAACGCCAGTCGAAGCAGATCGACTTCGCCGCCGCCCAACGCGCCGCCGCACGGCACGCAGCCCTTGACGCGCTCAGGGAGAGTGCAGCTGCCGTGCTGGCCGAACCGCCCCTGCGCGCCAATACGGAGGGGGATCGTCGTCATCGACCTCGCCGACCCCACCGCCGAGGGCCCGCCCGGTTCCGGCAGGGAAGGTCACGCCGCCCGGGCTATCCATGCCCTCACTAGAGGCTGACATGGACTGCCGCCGATACCGAGCACCTCCACCTGCCGCCCTCTTACGCCTCCGCGTTAACGACGCCCACATCGCCGCCTCCGCCACAGAAAACTGACGCTGGAGCAAAGCGTCCCCACCGCCGCCCACCGCCGCCGCTACTTGCCGCCGCAGCCGCCAACGCTAAGAGCACAGGCTGCAAGAAGAGACCGCCCTGATTGTGTTGGACCAGCTGCCCAACTGGCAGCGGCACCTCAAAACGCTTAAGGAGACCCTGGGGCACGCGCCAAATGTGCGACCCTATGGCACAGGTTTTCGCTTCCTCGCGACCACAGAACAGGAGTTCCGGTCCTACCAGCGCTACTTCACCGCGCTGGAGGAATCGGAGGCCGGAATCTCCTGGTACGCCTACGCTCCCGGGAAAAACCCTGAAAGTCGCCATCAGAGGCCTGCCCGTCGATACACCGCCGGACAGCATCACCGACGAACTTACCAGCCTGGGCTACACAGTAGAGTACGTGCGCCAGATCAAGGCGCGCCAAGGACGTCCAGGTTGCATCTTCTTCGTGCAACTTACCCATCGCCAGACTTCACCCCGGCATCTACAACATCTCGGAGCTGCTCTGTATGCCCGGCGTGAAGGTAGAGGGATGGCGAGGGAAGAGAAGAGCACACCAGTGCCACCGCTGCCAACTGTTTAGACACAGCTCGCACAATTGCCACCGGAAGCTGGCCTGCGTTCGCTGCGGCGAGCAGCACGCCGCAAAGGACTGCCAGCGACCCAGGGAAGAGCCAGCCACGTGTGCAAACTGTGGTGGCCCGCACCCAGCCAACAGCGTGTCCTGCCCCGTACTCCGGCGCGAAGTGCGAAATAAACATGCGGGCACTGCACCCGTGACGAAGCCAGTCGAGCCCAGAAGGAAGGACGCGGCACCGATAGGAGAAGCCAACGCGCCTGGTTCTCTGATGGCAGCCGCGAACGACCCGTCCGGCCCGTCAAGAAAGAAGAAGAAGCCGAGGAGGCGGAGGAGACGAGCCACGTCCCCGCCCCAGACACAAGAACAACCACGTCAGATACAGCCACCCACGGGTCCGATGGAAGTGGTCGACGCCCTCAGGGTACTCCTCAGGGGAGATGTCGAAACACCAGCGGGCCCGAGACAAAAGAGCGAAAGAGCAGCCGTCCTCGAAAGGACAGAACGATTCTGATCAAATCGATCAGAATCTTAACGCATACCCTAGCCGCGATCCGCAAAGGTGCGGACCCGGCTAGCACCATCGACAGGGCCTCCACGAGTTGATCGAGGCGTTCGGCGAAGTCTCGCTGGCCGCCATCAACGAGGAGAGGTCCCAAGAAGAGGCTGCTCAGGTGGTGCTGTTTAGTACAGCCTGACGTGGCCAACAGCTGCCCACGTCCACTACTCCTCGTCGAGTAGTCAGGACTGTGGGCACCTGCCACACTGGACTGACCCACAGGAGGAACGAGCCGCCGCTGGCTGATGGACACTAGCTGGGCCTCCCCCCATGGGGAATCACCCGGCTGGTCGACCTCGCCGCGGCGTGAAGTTGCTGACTGTGTAAAACACCGGACTGACCATGGACTATGCTCCACCCCGACCTGCCTGTCTTCACAGGCAGCGATTTGACACAAGCCCCAGTAGTCCGTTGACTATAAGGGCTCTCCCCGCCGGCCGCAAGCGGCCGACGAGAAGACTACTACGACTCGTGACGTCAGCGGTCAGGAGGCGACCGCCGCGCGACGCGACACAGCCGCTGCCGCCCCACAGACGACTGGCCACACTTCGCAAACCGGTCCGAACGCTTTAGCACGACCTCGATATAGCATCAATCGATATACTCCGGCAAACACTAAAATTATACGCATACGAGAAAAGTGAAACTCAATTAAATAGCGCCCACATTCACCGAACAGGCTCCGTTTTATGTTAAAATATTGAGTACGTGATTAGGTCAAGGCTTTTAAAATGTAGTTTTGATGTTGTTCTCATCCCTAGAGTCAGTTCAGTTTTAAGCAGCAAGTGTGCAAACAGAGCTAGATAATCATGATCGAGATAGACCTCCAACTGAGTGGGACCCTCTGCCTGCGTCCACTCCAACCATATACAACATGAATAAACAGGCAGCTACGTAGGTAGCTCAGTATTCAGCAGTCAGGGCGGAACTTCCCTCTACTAGTTACGTCAATGTTAATACATACCATGTAATGTACCTAATCAAAAGCGACGCAAATAAACAACAATAGCGCCTTGTTAACCTCAATAGCACCAGCGCTCGTAACTCTTTTGATGACGACAGCCTTTTAGCAAATGAAGCTTGAAATCTAACCAGCTCACATTTCCACACTGTTTGCGTTTAGGGTGCAAGGTCGCGGTGACCCTGACCTTCTTCAATCAGTTTGTGGTCGCCAAAAATCGGAACTGCGCATCGCGTCGCATTCTGCAGCTAGCTTGTCGTGTTACCCTCGTATCTAACCTGTTTAACTAGGAATAATTTAGCCTTGCGATTCGCTGCTCTACTCAGCCACGTCGCAAAATAGCAACAAGGACGCTGTCACGGACGAAAATTTGCTGTTTATATTGCGAATGATTAAGGTTGTTTGGAAGTTTAAAATAACAGTGCGTCGGTCGATAGATCTCATATTATAGGAGTAGACGCTTACGCTTCCTAGGCCATCAATTTAGCGCGTGTATTGATTGACACGATAGCGTAAGCGGTCGGAGCACTTTTACCGTCGTCGTATCCGCGTTGCATCCGACAGGTTCAAATGTAAATTTAGTTCTTTTTATCATCTTCATCTGACAGAAATACATAAAATTAACATTCTTGTAACCTTATTTAAACAAAATTTTCTTGTCATTTCATTAGACATCTTATTGTTTTTGCTTATGATTATGAATCTTATGATTGAAATTGTCGTCCAACCCGACAAACACTGGTATCAGAACCTTTTTAACCGCCTACTACAACTAGGCCTCCACAGAACAATTTTGCTTTTCGGACTACCCTGCAATGTCCTATAAACTAGACTGAGGCGATTGAGGTGTATTGGACGGAACGAATATCGTGATCAGAGCGGGCTAACGGAGTTCTGTACCGTAGCTCCAGCCAAGATAGATGCCTAATAACTATTAGATAATGACGGGCATTTTACAGTTCTAAGCATCTTCGCTGCATAATTTAATGACTCGTTTCGAAGCCATGACAACTGAAACGCATAACGGTATTTATTATCCATATTTACGGTAACGAGTTTACCAAATCGAGAGCAATCAAAGGCAGTAAAGCAAAACTGAAACGTCATTTTTGCAATTTACGATTCTCAATCATCAATCTTGCCAATAGAAAGACATTGAAGGAGCAATGGATGGTTTTGTTGTGTGAACGAAGTGAGTTGCGTGTCTGTCTTGGAGTCAGGGAATGGAGCACCGGTGCGGGCGTGGAGCGTGGTGCCGGAGCGGAGCCGTCTTGTCGCGGCGCTGTTTCCGCTCCATGCTCCAGTTCCCAGACATTGTGCTCGTGCTGGCTCGATGCTCGACGCTCGCCGCTCGCCGCTTGCCGACTGCGTGTGCTGTACTCAACCACCGACTGTATCCACCGCGCCGCCGCGTCCAGCGTCTTAATCCTTATTGCAAATCTCATCTAATTCTGCCAATCGGCTTTCTAAAAACATAACCCTCCTTCTGCATGCACAATTCAGCTTTCCATCAATACTCGTTCTGGCTTATCTATTTAAGTATTGTTACGATCTTGTTCTGTTGGCTATTGACGGTACAGTGCGATTTTAGTTCGTGAATCGTGATTGGACGTAAGTGGAACCTCGTTACTTTACCACCGCCGTTTTGCCGCACGCATCGCCATAAAAATGTCAGTAAGTGCCGTTACAAAGAAAACATAATAGTTCAGGTGGTATGAATGTACGGTGGTATTATTTCATACCCACGGCACGGCACACTTAGCTGCGTGCTGTTATTTGCTTACAATGGCAACATTGCCCTCGATTCGGTCGGTGGTCGCACTCGCTCCGCACTGCGGCGCGGCGCTAGGCGGCGGCGGCGGCGGCGGCGGCGGCGGCGGCGGCGGCGGCGGCGGCGGCGGCGGCGGCGGCGGCGGCTAGAAGGCAGCTGCCAGCCATCGCGCCACGAACACGATAACTTTTAGTTCCGCAACAGCCTGAATTAGTCTTGCCTCGAAAAATGAAGCCGCGAGATCCATTTTCTTGCCCACGTCCGTCACATCGTATTTAGCACGGTGCTTTGAATGCAAGCTTCGGTTTAATGGTATGGATGTGGGTGTTTGGCAGTTCATGTAATATTGGTGTGCCGGAAAAAATAAAAGTAAAACATGCATAAATTAAACCAACATAACCACATTCATCTTGAGAACACCGGTCCAATTCAGTAGACGAGTACACATTAAGTACCTACCATCTACAACGCGGTTGTGTGTGCTCGCACGCAATAAACACAATCGGATAGTCGCAATAATCCAGTTAGATGCGACGGCGATCTGTCGGAGTCGGCGGGTGACAAGTCGCTGTGACGCGGCGGCTGTCAGCTCGACGTGACCGGCGGAGGCGCGTGACCGGCCACGGCGGGTCCGGCGGCGGCGGCGGCAGCAACGCTGACCCGCGCGTTACCGTTGCGCGCTATTGTAGCCGTAGCCCCAAGCAGCTCGGAGCTTTCTCTCACGGCCCCACCGCCGCCGCCGCCCCGCCTCCGCGCCGCCGCAGCCCCGCAGAGAACCACAACACCAGTCATGCTCATGCGTTCATTCTAAGCACGCCTCGAAAACAAAACAAACCAAAATGAAGCCACAACACGACCTTACGCTACTCAGCAATTTCTAATGTTTATGACACGTCTGTCTTTTCTTTTTAAGTTTCAGCACTGCTGACCGTTTCCAGTGCTGGTGGTTATTTATAGTTATAGAGCTCTCAATTTATCATTTATGTGGACGACATTACAACCTAACTGACACGAGGGGAATCATGCCCTTCTTCACCTGTTGACAAAAGGTCACACTTTATATTCCCCTTTGGTATGGAAGCATGTCAGTTCAGTTGCAAGAAACAGGTTACCATGCGTTTGTGTTAGTCACATATGTTAGTCATTTATAATGTGATTTGCTCGGATGACACTAGAAGACATGAAGCCGTACTTATAATACTCTGGCAGCATAATGTTTGTTGCAGACTGCGGAGGTAATGGGAGTAACGAGTTGTGAACACTGGCAAATTAGCAAATCATCTCCCAGGAGTGTGTTTATAACAAGCACCTCCTGAGAATCGAGGTCAATTTGCACCAATTACTGGCCGCTAAGTGGGTCTCGTCCGAGACGACCTTCAGCTCACGCTGCACACACCACGCCTTCAAACTCCCGACGCACCGCCACAGCTGTTTACCAAAACACTGCCTAATAAACCAGTGTACGTGAACACTAATTCGATTTAAAACGAACGCTAATTTCAGATATGAACAAAACAGTCGAGAAAGAAACCTTACTGAGAAAAGCCTGTAAGGAATAACAAGATGCGATAAACATGGTTCCGACTAAATCCATTTATCAGTCGGCTTGCACGACTTACAAATCGTAAACCCTTCTCTTTAAGGCGTTCCGTTTTCCATACAAAAATTCAATGGAGCTATGTATGTAAAGGAGACAAGAGTCGGTTTAAAAAACTTGATGGGGAGTCCCGTGGGTATATAAGATTGTCGCAAACACTAAAATAATTTTTAAATCATCAGATTAAAAGCGAGTCGCCACTTTACGAAAATAGATGGAGCTACTGCTGCAATAAATACGTTTAATTTTATTGTGCAGAAAATACTGATTATCTTAACTATAAGTAGTTTTGCGACAAATTTACGTGTGCCTTCATCATTCAGAATAAAGTTTCTTTAAAAAGAAACTCTACAGCTCATGTGTAACCCGACTGAAGTGCAGTTTTTCGTTTGTATGACGTAACGAACCACCTTAAGGGACGAGCTTGGTCTTAAGATAGGTAAAATAGATCACAGCGTTAAAGAGCGCTAAAATAGCCACTGAATACAGATACAAGTAAATGGATTGGATATCGCCGAGTTCGCGTGCAACACTTCCATCACGTGAACACCAATTTGTGATGGAGCATGGAGTCGAGTTACAAATGAGCGTATGGAATCTGAATTTCGATACCGTGACGTGAAGTTTGAGAACCTTCTCGATCAATCCCTTTCTAAACTTTATAGGCACATTTTGTAAGGCTAAGGTTGTACAAAGCATATTACATGAACAAACATGTAAATGGTGTCCAGGAGAGGTTTCAAGACAGCTACATTCCAATATAATAAAGAAAAGACGACAGCAACATCGATTGTAATCATATCAAGGAAGGTGGAGCGTAGAAACTTGCAGTCAGCGGAGTGTGTCGGATCGATGTCACGCACGCGCTCGCGCAACGGCTGATAGCCGACCGCGCCGCCGCCGAGTGCACGTCGCGAGCTGCGCCTGCACCACGCCTGCACACTGCACACCTCCCGCTCCCGCCAGAGGACGGACACAACATCGCTCACATTTTTTAAAGTTTTGAATATTATGACTTTGGTACAAGCAGTAGTAAGCAATGGGGCATCTCTTGGCCAGACCTAAAAAGGAAAGCTCTCTAGCTTTATTGCAATTCATCATGTTCCTGATAGCTTCAAAGCTGATACTGTTTGGCTATCATCCCAACTTTTAATGAATAATTGTATGATGGAAATGCAACCTGTCAACAAACCAACCTTGATAAGCGAAAATGAATACTTCAAAGAGCCATAAACGTGCGGGAACTGAAGACAATGCAAGGCTTACGCTGCGTTTTGGTGCTTCGACTTCAAGTTTGCACAATCACATTTAAACAATCTGAAGTACAAGAAACCCGACAAAGCAGAACGCTAACTCAAGGTTTCTGCAGACCAAGTGGAGTGGACGGATCATGGAATACTGCTCACTTTACACCCACCTCAGGACATGCGCGTATTGTCAGCGCAAGTCATATAGGTAGTTAAGATGTTTCTGTGAAGCTGAGAACTTTGTTGACGACAGTTGAAATATCAACAAAACTGATTTCACCATTTCCATTTTGTCAAGACCGCCATAATGAAATCACAAATCACAAATCAAATTTATTTACCCAAACATTTCTAGCAACAAAGCTAATATTCATTATGAATTAGTTGACAATCACACTTATGCAATAAGAGAATTGATTTTTTGTTTTGTTAAAAATCGCTTATTTCAGAAATGATATAATACAAAGAAAAAAAAAATCGATATTACAAATTCTTTACCGTTAGCAATCTCAATTATCATTAAGTAGTAATAAGGCACCTTTTGTTGCAGGAAAACGCCTTATCCCCTAGAGCAAACAGGATAAAAAGCAGCAGATAACCGGGGCCGGGAATGAAAGCATATTGATTATGTATCAACATTTAAATTTATATCGTTGATTTCTTTATGTGTTTTAGCAAAGGGTTCGAAATTATAGCAAGTACCATCAATTTTGCCTGTCATTGAAAGTTTTGGTTGGTTCGATGTTTATCCTCGCGGCAAACATAAGTTTTGTGAGTGAACTTTTCCTGTGCCTTTTACACAATACCATTATTTCGCTACACAGATCTAAATCAAAAGGCGGTGGTAGTGTTTGTGAAGAAACAGTGGCGCGCGATGTAGAGCGGAGAAAATCGTTAAACTCATTATTCGTGTTCACCTGCGATATTCACGGCGAGTGTGAACCCGAGCAAATGTGCGCGTCATGTCGTCACTATACACCACCACACTACACTACCTACCTGGATCGATAAATACTTAGATGTATAATGCGAAAACTACTAAGCAGGTAAGTGGGTACTGCGAAGTTGCGAAAAGTTCAGGAATGGTCTGACCTGGTTGTTTAGTGTCCTAGTAGATTGAACTAGATTTATCCTCTCTTTTGGCTAATCTGTACCGTATTGGGAAAGAGCGCAGCGCAGCGGCACGACGACGGCCGCGGCGGCGGCGGCGGCGGCGCCCACGCACCAGCGCGCGGCGGGTATGCGCTCTCACCGCGCGCACAGACGGCAAGCATCGTACTACAACCGCGCACGGTGCAGAATACAACATCTGCATGCTAAACGCAATGTGATAATCTCATTCATTTCGTTGTGCATCGTGGGCAATTGAATCAATGATTTTCTTAGTAGGTACTTCTTTCTTATTCTGTACATCCTTTTGAAGATGTTTCTTTTCAGCAATTGGTTTGTTTGTTGTAAGAATGAATAACGTAACCTGATGAAAATCTATATCGAATAAAAACAAAGGCAACATGATAACAAACGGAACATGGAAAACAAACAACATCTGATGTAAGCAAATCAAAGCAAGACTCAGGGCGCGATTGCGCCAGGCTGTCAAACGACGACGACAGTCGACAGCCAGCCGAGCAGGGAGCAGGGCTGTGGCAGGGTGCAGGGAGGGAGCGCTCCCGAGTGCCCGAGTCCCGGCCCCGTCTCTGGAACGTGGCGGCGCTGAGTGCGGACTAGCGCCGACCTTGACCCCTAGCGCAGACGCCTCTCCAGAAGGTCGCCACAACATTCAAACTGCTATTTTCTATTCGGCTTCTTCCTTTACTTCGCTCTGCATTACCTTCACGAGAAGCTTTGAAATCAAATATCGAAATTACATTGTCTGAACAGACATTGTAAATTAAAATTGAACCCACGAACGACACTTGCATGACTTGACCACTGACTTGACGTGGAAATTGCCGAAAGTATAGACAAAATGTATACCGAGATTCTGACTCGAATAGTAATGAAGCAAGACCCCGTTACAACTCAAGTGGACTACGGCACGGACATGAGGTATCAACAAATGGAACTTGAGAATACTCAGCTCGAATTTAACATTAAGTTGCCCTATTTTTGATATCAAGTTTAATGAGCAAGAGGGTAACTTGGGTAGGCGCCTAACCTACCTATGGAGGCTGAAAGTATTGAACTATAACTTTACCTACATGGATGACATTTTATATGAAACCCTACCAATGGAAACCAGCGACGACATCAGATGAAAACTTACGCAACAAGTCCCCCGAGGAAGGCGACGGGTCCGCCACCGATGAGGCGGATCTTGCGGTGGCACGAGTCGAAGAGCGAGAGCCTCGCGTGCGGCGGCGGCGGCAGCGGCACCCCGCCGGGCCCGCCGAGCGCAGCATGCCGGCGCCGGGCTCCGCGCGCTCGCTAGCCGGCTGCACCGCCGGCTCTGCCACTGTGTGCACCCGCGCTCGCGCTCCTGGCCCGCGCTGCAGCTCGCATGGCAACACGTGCGGCTGACGACACGGTTCGCGCTGGACTGCCGCTCGCCCCGCACCCCCCCCGCCGCCTCGCACCGCGCCGCCACCCGCCTCCCCCTCTCCTCACCGCCTGCCACTCTGACACCCACCCACACCACAGCCCGTTTGTTGTGTGACTTTAAACAACCGACTTATCTTTATCGATCCTTAACTGCTGTGATGTGATGAGAACCTGATTCTTTCATCATTGCATCAATGATGTTCATTTGCATAAGCGCATCTCTATAGTGCAGTCTTTGAAGCAAGAAAACCCATTTAATTAGTACCTAAGCAACATCCAAGATTTTCCATTCTAAATACACGCACACAACTGTTGATTTCGCAATGATTTTTAATTATCAGCAATCCAAGGTAAACAAGAGACATCTAAAAGTGGCCGGAGTTAATCTGGAGGACAGCATAAGCTTACGTCACGATCGGCACACGAGAGGGTGCAGTGGTAAAGGGCATCAGCTGATCGGGAACAGTCCCCGCGGGTCGCGCGGTGGGGCGGTCGGGCGGTCGGGCGGTCGGGCGCGCTCGGCGACGAAGTTCGTCAGCTCCACTCCACCATCGCCGCACTCGACCGTATGACAAAGTACTTACCACTTGTACTTTTGTGTGCTTTTGTTCTGTTTGCGTCACCGCCGCACCGCCGCCGCACCGCACGGACGTGGGTTGACACTTCTTTTATTATCAGGTGGAAACGATATCCGCTGCATGCAACTAAACTAAGGAACAAAGACTGGTTGAATTGAATGAACCATCACTAGAAAAACGTCTGCAATTTCAACATAACAACGTACCTAAGTTAGCGCACATTAACATTTCATTTTAACGAACTTAAATCTCTTGCTAACTGAACATGAGAGTTTTATAAACTAAGATCGCAACTACATGCCTACCTAGGTATCTACGTGACAAGTTTTTACGTGCCAAACAATAACAAAATGATGGTATCCGGTAAGCACGTGAGATACGTACGATCATACGAATACGATCCATCCATCCATCCAGCCAGATACAAAACAAGAATTTATTTAAATTTTATCAGTACATTTAACAAACAGGCCGAGGAATTGAAGTATACAACTTGCGAGGCTCATTCAGGTACGCTATTCTGGAAGTGAGTTACGGAATCTTGGGTTTAGAAACAATTTGTTCCAAAATAATAATGACCATGTATACGACCGGACTGGAAGTCATTTGATAACATGATCCAGCATAAAGTAACAGCCGCTCGAAGCTTCTAAGGATCCAGAAGACAAATGTAGGTTATATTATTATATTATTATAACCGGTTCCAGGACCTACTTCTCACTAAATTAATCAAGAATTCACACTAAATAGCACTATTGAAAACAGAATTATGAAACAATATAAAAAGGAGAATGCCCATTTCTGTTCTAAGAAATTGTCTCGCCTCAAAATGAAAATTAAAGCAATACGTAATATCCCTCATTCTAATGCAGAATAGCTACGGCAATTGTTGTACAAAACAGGGAAACTAACTTAATTTTTAAAGGTCGTTCTACCGTTAGGTATTTCCACCAAATATTTTACTGGGGTGTGAACCTTTTTTGCTCTGTTTGCTTCGGTATAACGATTTTAGAACGAAATACTCGATATACAGCCAAACTTCAGCACTTTTGTCTCTTCCGATACCCTACTTTAACATTCAATAACTTCAGAACTCCTGTCATAATTAAATTATTTTCAGTTACAAGATGTTAAGCAATAATTAGACTTTATAATTATTTAACTTTGGCTTTGAGGCGAGGCTGCAAGTAGTGAGGCAAGCAATAGACGAACATCCATACTAGAGTGGGTATGATTCTTTGACTTCATGAAGTCCCGAAGCAATATCGACATAAAAGAACTAACAGTATTTTACAACTCCAGTAAAGAAATAAGAGCGAACAATAACATACCTATTAGAAGTTCAAATATTCCTCACAACAGGGATGAAAGCTCAAGGCTATAGACACGGCGTCGCCGGCCTAAATTTAGCCAATCATACGAATCAAGGCCCCGAGTCACCTAGTTTCGCTTGTCATCGATTGTATCTGTTAAATGTTTGTGTTGTGGGTAATGTCCGCGAACTCACCAAAGACAGTCGAGCATGCCGGCGCGCCGACTCACCTGCAACAGACACCACGCGTCAGAGCTGCATCACCTCCCGCGCCCGCGCGCCCCTTTACCCTCGCCACAACCACCAGCCCAACAACACCAGCAACACCAGCAACCCCAGCCGCCAACTACATGGACCAGCAACCAGACAACCAACCGACGCACACCCACCTGCCATACCAAGCAATCTACACACCCAACTAGCGATAGGCTCAAATTTATACACTTTTGACACAAAAACCCAAAAGCAATACTCCTATCTTTACCTATGATGATCAACAGCAAAAACTTTTATTAGTTTGCCAAGAAAAACACATTACCTACGCTAGGTTGACGACCACGAAAATTTATACACACACATACCTACTCATAAAAGTCATACATAATGTTTTTTGCGTTCAGCAGAGTTCCGGATATAACAGAGGATTGATGAACGAACGCATTACTGACTGAGAGCCACGGATTGCATATCTTACCTACCTATGTATAACTCGATTTATACAAGGATTTATATAACTGTGCATGTCCAGCTGTCAAAATTAATAGGGAGAACTGTCAAAACTCATAGATATTTTGACAACTCCACAAGCAGTTATAAAAATCGAGATAGAGGATCGCGTACGCGATAAAATATTCGTCTTAAATAGGTTTGACAAAGAGAGGGAGGCCTTTGCCAGTAGAAGATCTCTGATTTACTGTTCAGTGAAGTTATCAGGTATCTTATCATGCCATGATCATGAATGATATCACGTACTGCATCCAGTAACATTAGGTCGAAAAAAAAATCGTATCAAAATAATTATTCGAAAAGGAAAAAGAATTTAATAAATGTCCTTTAACATTTAAGCATGACTCTACGCAAAATATTAGTAAGCAAGCACAAGATGGCGGATTACCAAAGAGCAAAAAACCTGTAAGTCAAGTATTAGCAGCAAATTGAATAAAAACGCTGATGCAGGTTTTCCGTGGTTAGTGATTGTATGACACAATAACAAACGCAATACCCATGAGAATAAGAAAACAAACTGCGGTGAACAAATTAATCAAGAGCCATGAGTAGAGTAGTAGTAGTTGACAACCGATGTGGCGCAGTGGTTAGCATGCCTGCCTGCCACGCAAAGGTTCCGGGTTCAATTCCCGGTCACCTCAAGTTGATATTTATCACTTTGTGAATTTGTTCCCAGTCTGGTTAGGACATTGCAGGCTGAACCACCTGATTGTCCGCAAGTAAGATGGTTCCGTGCTTCGGATGGGCACGTTAAGCCGTCGGTCCCGGTTGCTGTCTATGATGGCGGTCGTTACACAGCCATGTCAGAGGCCTGCTACTTGTAGTAGGCGGTTGAAAAACTCTGACACCAGGGTCCATCGGGTCGTTGAACGACTCGGTGTCCCACACGAAAAGAGAGTAGAGTAGGTAGGTACAACCAAGTAGAATGTAGATGTAATATCGCGGATTAATAGCTTTCAATAATGACACCAACGACCATTCCAACACCATCCATGCACCAAGTTCTTTTAGTAGACCACTCTACAATAAGTAAGTTGTAAATAGCATAGTAAGTTGTATACGTCCACTGCCTCACTTTATGCCATCTCACTACCCTAGCGACCGATGTGGCGCAGTGGTTAGCATGCCTGCCTGCCACGCAAAGGTTCCGGGTTCAATTCCCGGTGGGGTCACTCACAAAGTTGATATTTATCACTTTGTGAATTTGTCCCCAGTCTGGTTAGGACATTGCAGGCTGAACCACCTGATTGTCCGCAAGTAAGATGGTTCCGTGCTTCGGATGGGCACGTTAACGTTAAGCCGGTTGCAGTAGGCGGTTGAAAAACTCTGACACCAGGGTTCATCGGGTCGTTGAACGACTCAGTGTGCCACACGAAAAGAGAAGAGACTACCCTAGGTCTGCTGTAAGAGATTTCTTTTTAGAAATAAGCTGACCTGTTGTGTATTGTTCTGTATGTTATGTTCTTTGTCTTTTATTGTGTACAATAAACGGTTAAATAAAATAATAATAAATACAAGAAAACAATCATCCTCCAATCCTCCACCTCATTTATCTTTTGTTGCAAGTAAGCCATTTGTTTCTGGTTGATTGAACTTTCCAAATACCTTTTTTATCTTTCGCTTTTCTGTTTCAAATTTTCAATGGTTTCGATCTGATTATGCAACCGACTTCTCTGAATCTGAATAGGTTAAAAATCTACGGACAAGAACGGGCCAAGATAAAAAAAAAGTTTTCTTTAGAAATGCTTGTATTTTAGGTAGATAATAGGAGACTCACTTGGTTATATTATATGTTATGTTAAATTAGATACTTTACCTACATACTTTATTAAAATTTTCCTGAATATTTTTCAGTCGAGCTGCGTTGTCTTGGATATTTTTTCATTTTCAATCTAATCAATTAATTGCATATTAAGGCCTAACCAAGAATTCAACTTCATTATAAGAGGTAATTTGCTACATGACCCGTCGATCTGACCGACCGACCGACTTGATATGAATAAAAAGGTTTCCGCGTCGGTTGATATCGGAGCTTATGGGGAAAACCACAAAATCACTGGTAAATATCCACTTGTCCTGGCCGGGATTGTGGCTCACTTCCGACATTATTATTTTCCAATTACGTTAGCCTTTTAACACTTTTAACCTTGACGTAGTGCGGCGTCAGGGCTGATTTATACTTCGTCGAAAACAGCAACGACCTGGTGCCCATTGCTAAGAAAGCGACCTCAAAAACATGTTGGTAGAGCTGGCACTATCTGTCACAAAAAGTGAGCCTTAGGATTATTGGCCAAAACAAAAATTATGTGTGGGCCACTCAACTGTAGCCAATATAATCGTTGACAATAGTTCTATTGAGGCCGCTAATCATTACATACCTATTATATGAATCTTGGACATTTTTTATCGTTTGGCCCACAATCATACACAACACAGCACAGGTGAAAGAGGTCGAGAGACGTGTTCAGGCCGCATAATTGGAAAACCAAAGGATATCTTTCAATCTCAGATCCCACAAAACTTGTAGACAGTGGATGTGGAAGTAGGGAATACAATCCCGGGATCCCGATCCCAGTCCAGAAAAAGAAGGGACCTATACCTACTCAGCAGCGGGTAGACGTGGGCTGATTTGATGATGATGAAAAACAGCAGCGAATGTATCTGTCTTATTGTACTTGTCGAACGTAACTGTTCCCTTGCTCGGCTCCGTCGCGGAAGCAACGTGACGAAACCTCCGCCGAATCACGACCGTCACCAAAAATTTAAAACAGATTTCTGCCAATTTGTTCCACGGTCAGTTGATATCGTCTCAATTTCAACGATAGATAATTGTCAAACATTAATTTTGTTAAGATATACTAGACTACTGGAGTGCACGCACATGGACTCTTGGATGACAATCTTGGGCTCATTTTGTTGATATTGAGTTGTGAAGTTAAGTCAAACATTCATTTTGTTATTTATGTTTAATGATGAGTTGAACAGGCTCTTCGGTACCTCCGTACCTACGTTATGTTGATTTTGTGTATTCTAGCAGTATCGGCAAATCTTCAATTAGTCGTTTTTTTATCTGACCGCCGACGATTAAATCACGAAGGCTTGAATTTTATGAGTGAGTCTCAGTGAGTAAACAAACCGATGACCAGTTGGTAACAAGAAACAAATTTTTCCTTGTTTATAGTCATACCTTGTTAAATAAATACGTTTAGGAAATTAGAATGTATGCCAACAGGAAAGTAGGTCTGCAAAAATCATAGGTAGGGAGGAACCTACTTCATTTCAGCGTACATTTTTCATTCAGCGGTAGGCATGTGATTTTTCACAGAGTATAGGGGTGGGAGGGGGCGGGAGATGATGCGCGGGCGCAATTAGTGGGCAGCGAGCGAGGCGAGCAGAGACAATCAGTGCCGCTAGAGCCGACGCCGCGCGCCGCCACCACCGCGCCGCCGCCGCCCGCTTGCTGCCACGGCGACACGACACGACACCACTTCCACTAACATTACACACAGCACTAATCTCAACAATAGAAAAGATCCGACTCTACATGTTGCGTTTCTAAAACAATGTATGTACCTACCTAACCTATGTATCATTTTACTACATTTGATAATAAGTACATAACAATCCTTTAAAGATAATCTCGATGTTCGTAGTGAAAATATATTCAATTACAAATGAACTGGCATTTGTAATTGAATATATTTTCACCATTTTAACAAACATGTCAATCAGAATAAACCATAGAATGAGCAACATACCAGCGCTAATTCGACAATGAACCAATTGAAAATTATTCAAATCTGGCGAGACACTTGCGATTGCAAATATGTAGTTACATCTGTGGTTTGTATAGTTTGGCAAAGAATGTTATTTCAGACGTAAATCTTTTTACACCGAACAAATAGGAAAAATACTAACATTCTAACCGTGAATGCTAATATTACTCATTTAGTGTTGCCGATGTCACGCGATTGGGCACGAGCATGACGCTTGTTGGAAAAGTTACCGGCGATCTGATCAGTGATCTAATCGCTCGCAGTAAACTGTTCGTCTCGAAGGTTTCACAACTCTACGTGAAATACTTGCAATGGAAGAGCACTCGTCGAACAGGAGACACTTTTATCATCTTTTATTAAGGAGAACGAGTTACTGAGGATAACAATGTAGAATAGGCATTTTATTTTCGTGGAGCCAGGATCAGGTAATTATTTCAACACAGAAAAACCTGCAAGCATACATAGCTACACACAATCATACAAATATCACGCCTGCTAGCGGTGTAGGCAGATCGTAATTGGTTGTATAATCATCCTATCTAACAACATCTTAGTCAAGACAAGACTCGACCCCTTTAGCGGATCTCGTCTTGAATGAAGCTCTGTTCAAGCATTGTACAGGACCAGCTCCCTGGTGGAGCAGGCACTAGTCAGCTGGCAACAACGAAACAACCTTCGAAGCTTCCGGATCTTACAGCAGTAATTATATTCCAAGTAGATAACACCATCGCTTGTTGTCACGACTCCTCCTGCGAGTTAGCAAATCATGTTCGCGTGATTAGCACCAGGATGACAAACAGCCTCTGTGTCACAACCTCCATTTAGTTTACATTTTGTTCTTAAACGTATTAGCATAGTTGCGGTGTCATATTTTATGGAAACTATCGATGTTAGGTACCATGATTATTATGTGTTCTGTTCTGATTTAAACCTAATATAACAAGGCTGTTGGTGTCCTCCTCAAAATAATACTCTCCAGTATTGAAAAATGTCCTACTGTACGAGTATATGCACATGTTTAGGAACTGCTCCACTTCGCGGTGCGTTGTGTAAGGTGTGACGTCACACAGGTGGAGTGATAACAAGCGATAACGATAAGCGCGACTAGAGCAACTCCAAGCATCGCCACCGCACCGCACCGCACCGCACCGGGGCCGCCGAGTGCCCACCTGTACCACCTGTACAACTACTCACAGACACTCAAACAATACTTCGGGCACATGCTGCTTGACATGATAAGATGAAGCATTAGGAGCTCTGCGACCTGCCTGAAGCACAACCGGCTGCTCTTATCAGCAAGAGTAGTAATCATTTCCTGCTGGCCCTTTTCAGGAAATGTGTCATCCATCATTGAAATGAAATCATATCACATAGGTACCTAGTTCACATGCGTACGTAACTAACTGTTCTGTTGTAACTGAAACTAACACTGAAACAGTGAATCGATTACAAACACCATGAATACCCCAAACACTCTGGTGCGGCTCACGAGTATTTTCCGTGGGAGTCGTAGCGGGCACTGTCATATCAACAAGTAGATGAGCTGGTGCACGCACCTGCAGAAGCAGGAGACGGTGTCGTCGATGTCGAGCGGCAGCGCGGTGTGCGCGGTGTGCGCGGGCCCGGCGGCCGCGGGCGACAGCGCGCCGCACGCCGCCACCGCGCTGCGATACTGCACATGAAGCGCGCGGCGGGCCCTCACGCCGCTGCGCCGCAGGATGCCTGCGGGCCAGCGCAGGCCCGCCGCCGACTCGCCATCGCTCATGAGCGCCCGTGCGCGTGCGCCGGCGCGGGCTCCGGACCGAGCGCGCGCCACGTCAGAGACCGTCGCAAAAACTGTGCACGCTCGTGCGCGCCGCGGCGGACTGACGACGGCGACGGCGAGCGGCGGCGCGGGCGCGGGCCGCGCTGACATCACGCTTTATCAGCAAGCAACACACCTGAGCGCCTCCGCGCCCGCCGCCGCCACCACCGCCATCTACAGCTATGCCTCACAGATCCTTTCACCTCGTATTGTTTATGAAGAGAGCAATCACCTCCTTTTATGTGACTTGTGCAGTTGAATATAAGCAGAAATTTTGTTTAACCGATTTTGTTTGTATTATCTATCGATCTAACATTGCTGTCTTCAAAGTAAGCGTAATAATAACAATAACTTAAGGCTACCTATACAAACATCAGCCTATAAACATAAGAAGGAAGGTAATGATAATGATATTTGCTATTCGCTCGTCCCATATGGGACTTTGCCACAGACAAGGCCTACCTATAAAAAATGGCGCCACAGAGGAGAGGATATCGACACGCCCAAGGTAAAACAACGTATCCAGTGTTGCCACAACCGACTTTCCAAAGTACACATTTCCGCCGCCAAAATTACACATTTTGAACTAAAATTACACATGCACATTTTTTTTATAATTTTTTTTTTCTTGAGGAAAACCTACCTGGGGGACGTTCATCCGTGCTTTATCAATAAAACTTCTGAACGGAATCGGCCAGAGTTGAAGATAGTTAGACAACCGACCGACCATCCGTTAGTATCTGTCTGTGGTCGATCGTGGAGTTCTTCTCGACGGCCGCTTGTGGCTGGTAGCATCAGACAACACATGCGACTACAGGGGCGATGCGTGGTTGCTCGGGTGAGCAGCGTGGTTTTCCTGGAGTCCAAGCAAAACTTCACGCCTCGGCGAAGTCTTACAAGCCGGGTGATTCCCCATTGGGGAAGGCCCAGCTAGTGCCCACACATGTCCGGTGTTGGCTCCCGAGGCAGCGGTCATATCCAATAAACGGCGGTAGCCGGGCACCTCTGGGAGTGTGCCCACGATCCTAACTACTCGACGTGGAGTAGTGGATGTGGACAGCTGATGGTTACGTTGACGTGACTGACCCGGTGCTTCCACATCCTGGGGGGTGAGGGTGATGTTCACCTCCTCCACCTTAGGCTTCCGCTTCTTCGTCGCCGTAGTTCTGGAGGGGCCGTTGGCAGCCGTCATAAGGGGATCCAGCCACGTTGGCTTCCCTCTGCGGTGCCGCTTCCGGCCTGTTCAGTTTGACGGGCTTCGTGGTGGCGCTGTGCCCCGTGCGGGGCAATTGAGACTGTTGGCCGACTAGCCTTGATGATGCGCACGTAGTCCACCTTGTATTCCAGGGTGGTCAGCTCCTCCTGGATGTCCTCCGGGTCTGTCCACGGGGAGGTGTCTTACCGCGACCTTGACTAGCCGCTCTTTCGGAGGTGCGTTGAGTAGGCGAACAATAGGATATTCTGGTCCCGGAGCCCTCTAGCGCGGTAAAGTAGCGCTGGTTAATGCGGAATTTCTCTTGCGCCGAATCCGAACTCTGTGGACCTATAGGGCAGCATGTTTGGCGCAAGATCGAACTCCTTCTTTAGCTCGCCGAAGTTGTGGCTCCAGTTCGGGAGCAGTTCGACCACTATCAGCGGCGGCTTCTTTTTACACCCCGTCATCTTCATGGACGTCGTGGGTGCAGGTGTCGGCGTCTTCCTTGGGTTTGCGGGGCGTAGACTTCGGCATCGTCAGCGTGGACGCATAGGAGGTCTGGGCAGATGTCGACACTGGGCTGACTCCAGTACCCGAACTGTTGGTCCCGCCTGCCGCAGTACTCTCCTGAGCATTCAGGGCTTGCCAAAGGACGAGCAGATCCTATTGTTTTTTGTCCCTCGTCTCACGCTGGGAAGCAGGCAGCCGTTATCGCTGCTGCGGCGGCAGTTGGCGATGACAGTTGACAAGAGGTGGGTCCGTCGAAGCCGGCGTGGACAGCGTCCACGATGGACGTGGGCGTCTAGAACCCGCGGAATAGCTTGGGTGTTCGTTCGGACGAACACCCTGTGGCGACTCATGAGCGCAGGGCGCTGGTAGCCCTTGAAGGGCATCTACTTATTTGCCTGGTCCTCCCTCGGGGCGCAGGACCCTGGAGTGCCCCCTCGCTGGTGGGAGACCAAGTTGCTCAACAGAGCACTACGTGACGACCGAGGGTAGGGAGAAGCACTGGTTGCACACTTTCGAACGCGGATGGGTAGTGTGATACTACACCACAACGACTAGGTGGGTGATTCATCTGTTTGTGGTGTGGAAGGATTTTAAGTTCATCTAGAGCAAGAGAGATTCTTAAATTGCTTTCTGTCTGACGTTCGTATATTTCTTAATAATCAATTTTACGTTCCGATAAATGAATAGCAAGCAGCGCTCACTCCTATCATTGTTTGAGGTATTGTTTTGGCTGCGAGTTTACGAAATTACACATGAGAGGCCAGGATTACACATTACACATGGAAGCCTAAAATAGTACGTCAAATGTGTAAAATGTACCGGGTTGGCAACGCTGAACGTATCTCATTTTTGACAACTTTATAGTAGAGCGATTTTAAGGTTTAAAAAAATTCTCACGCTTTTGTTTTTTTATTAATTTAAGTGATTGTTTGTTTTAAAGAATACATGTAACGAGTTTTATATGTTGTTATATATGTTTTATTCATAATAATTTGCTTTCATTGAGTTTTATGACTTACAATGAAGGGATACGATGCATATTACTTGCAATAACAACGTAAGTTGAGATAGTGAATCTTCAATGATAGAGATATCACGGTAAATTCCAGTGTATGTCTGAGTTACGTTTGAGTTGTCTTATGTATTTATTACCTTTACGGTTAAATTCAGTGTATGTCTGAGTTACGTTTGAATTGTCTTGTGTTTTTATAACCTTTTGACCTTAAAGTAATCCAAGTAGCGTAAGTCTTGTATGAAATTTACGAACCATAATGCAATGAAATAAAATACTTTCATAAAATCTATTTAAAATAAAATCCACTCACCATCGATATACGATGGGTGAAAACGAAAAGGTCGTAACTAGAAAAGAAACAACTTTACACCAGAACCGAAAAACTAAAAAAATATCACCAAAAATCATAACATGAAACTATGCGTTATTTGGAAATTATTTTTAGGACCATGTTGTTAATTTTGAGTATCCTCTATAGGAAATTAATATTTTCAATCTAAAGTTACGAGAAGTAGACTTTTGGATAGTTACACCCTTTAGTTTACAATTTACTGACTGCAAAAAGGTCGTAAATGGTTCACACTTTTGTGTGTAATTGCAAGGAACTATTTATTTTATGACGTGTAAAACGTCATATTTATGATATTTTACAGATTATCAAATGAATAAAGGGGCATGTGAATAAAGAAAAATACTTTTACTCGACTTTTGTCGTAAACTGCTACTACGTCATATCTCGACGTTTGATACGCAATCAACGAGGTAGGCGCGCTCCATTGCTTTCTGTGCTATTTTAATAAAGGATTTTGTCATATACCTTGGTCTTCAGGTATTGAGGTAGTTGGACTTGAAGACATCATCCAGCTTTCCAAAAGCAGCCAAGCCCAACCCAATTCGTCTTTTCATCTCTTATCCTGATCTACTGGGTCGAAGGATAAAAGATGCCCAAGACTATTTGTACAATGTCATTAGGTACCTATGGTTATATTACGAACACGCAAAGAACCATTTGGTCTTGGACACAATTGTTCGTTCTCAGCACGATCCTAAGATAAGCTTTGTGAAGTACTGTGAGCATTTGTTGGAGATTTGAAACGAAGCAGGTGCACATGCACCGAAATACAGTCTCCATATCAATAAAACGAGGTATCTGCCAAGGTCACACTCTCGCCCAAACTCTTCAATAATGTCCTTAAGGATATCATGAAGAGCGAGAAAAGCAACGTCAATGCTGGCATGTCGCAAATGAGGATCATGTTTGTGGATAACCTCATCGTAGTGGCGGAATGTGTCTGAGATCTCAATAAAGCTCGCAGTCACTATAAGCCACACTTTTTATGATTAATACTTGCGATTGTTGGCGCTTGGTGAAACTGAATATTAGACATTTTTTGTTTATAAAAACTGAAAAACACACTTTTTATGTCATCGGTCTGTTTAGTTGCAAGATGTCTATTGCTACGCTTACCAAGTCGTGACCTCCAGTCAAGAACTTCCTTACTCGTTCTATGACAGAATCGACCAGCCAGACAGCGACTTTGGTCTTCCAGTGGTAATCACACTCTGTAATTTAATCCTTTAGTAAAACCCCTTTCCATAGCTTTCTGAATGACAGGTAGCTGGTGGACCAGTTTTAATACCAGGTTTCTAGTCTCAGCTCCTTAAGTCATGACAGATAGCACATATCGCACACCATGATCGTAATATGGCAAGGATGTCTCTAAAATATGACGCAACTCCCTAAATGCTTCCCAGCCAAGCTACTTCAGGTGTAAAGTTTATCATCGGGGATATGACATCACCTGACTTATGCTTCGGGTAGCAGTTTATTGGGTCTTGCTTGATGGTTCTGGACTTGAATGGACTTCCCTGCATTTAGGTAGCTCTACCTCTACATATTGCCAGTCAACTTGGCAGCGCTATAAGACAGTGAAGAGAGTACTCCAAAACAGCCCAGGTATACTATATCTTGCTTTATCATTGTATAGAGCAGTGTTTTTCAAACTGTGGGTCGCGACCCCCAGGGGGGTCGCGGAGCCTTCCTAGGGGGGTCGCCAGCAAAAGCTAAGAGTCAAGGCAGAACCTCAGGTCGGATAAAATTCGGTAAAACTCTTTGTTTTTCAAAACGTACTGCTATTTTATGCAATATGCAGCGTTGTATACGTATTTTACCTGTTTGTAGCGTGAAAAGTCGAGCTCGCTTCGCTCGCGATACGTGCACCTTCCTGCCTGTTTTATACTCATGGCTAGTGTTAATGCTCCTAACTGGATTTTAAGGTAAAAAGTCGAGCTCGCTTCGCTCGCGATACGTGTATTTTTCAGCCTGTTTTTCACTAACTTTCAATCTTTTGCCCACGTTTTTAGCGTAAAAATTCTCGCTCGCTTCGCTCGCGATATTTACGGCTGGCTGTGGCTTATTTTTGCCTGAAAATTTCAGCCTACCCAGAAAAATATCCAAAGAATGCGCACTATTGCGCACAACGCTTGTAGTTTTTTTGTATCCGCCATTGAATAAATGAATTACTAATTTTATGTTCCTATGATGACCGAACAGGGGGGTCGCCATTGATTTTTTGCCTTGAAAGGGGTCGCGTATCCAAAAAGTTTGAAAAACACTGGTATAGAGTATTAAGTAATTTTAATTTTATGTAGGTATATTTTATGTAAACACGTTTTGGGCACTATATCTTCGCATTATCCTACCCAAAGGTTGCCTGCAAGAAATTGCTACCCTAGCAATATGGCCGCCTGTTTTGTAATTTGTCTTTTCAATTACGTTTCATAGGTTTTATTTTGTTATAGGTATACTCCTCTAACTTCTGTATAGCTTGTCGTTAGGTATAAAAGTAGAACTCGGTTATCGATGACGCTTTCATGAAACCTGGCCTATTCCGGTATTCCTTAAAAGGCTGCAAACCTAAATGTTAGAGAACTTGTGATGCCGGCTTAGAATAGCATCACCCCAATTCGAACCGACTAAGGGATATTCATACGTAACTCAATTTACAATCTTTTTGCATGTAACTTAGGTTTTGAAAAAATACGATCAATCATCGTAAATAAACATGCGTTGTTATATTTTAAAAGAGACAATATTTGATCCGTAAAACCAAATTGTAAATCAATATAGCATGTTTTATCCGCCGAACAAATTTTTTTTGCAGACGGCAACCACATGTTACGTTGTTGTGATTCTCGCTAACTTCGGTTCTATTGTACTTAGAGATACGTTTGTTCAACACTCGTGTAGAGAAAATTATAACGAACAAGGGTATGTAAAAAACTCATTTTTGTCGTAACTCAAGTTACGTTGTTTTACCTTGGGCGTGTCGATATGAGGTATGAATCTAAATCCTTGCATGTCTGTGATGGACTTTTTATATCTTGAAAACGAACGGCGACTATTTTAATAATGTGGCATGCATGAGAAACGCAATGCGTGCGACGCACGCTAACGGCTGTCATCTACTCCATCGCCTGATAGTCAATAGATACCAAGAGCTAATGAAAAGGTATTCGCAAATCAACGCTGCGGCAGCTTATGCTTTATCACAATAGAAACTGGACATTGCAACATTATAGTCAATGATGACAAAAAGGAACTGGAATAAAGATATTAATATTACACAAGGACTTTTTAAAAACCTAGGTTCCTCCTTATTTGTTTAAGGAGGTTGTTCGAACCTTCATCAAAATCCTGCCTATATCCAAATTACTTTGGGATTAGTTCAACACGGTTTAGGACCAAATCATACTGCAAAAAGGATTCAGCCTAGTTTTAAGACTGCCTGACTTCAACCTTACACTCAGATATTTATACCTTCCAGATGATCAGAGAGATTGATAGATAAGAAACCAGAAGTGAATCGCTTTAAGACAAAATTTATGAAATTATTGAAGTAGTCCTGCCTTGTTGGCGTGGGCAAATCAGATGCCACCATTAATATAATAATTGTGCCATGGAACTTGTATGTATGCGGTAAAGAGTTATGAATTATATATAATAATTAATTATGCCATGGAAATTGTAGGCATGAGGTACAAAGTTATGAATTTAATATTAATAATTAATTATGCCATGGAACTTATATGTATATGGTAAAAAGTTATGAATTTAATATAATAATCATGGAAGTCACGGAACTTGTTTGTATGTAGTAAAAAGTTGTGAATTGAAATATCTAATTTTTATACTATTTATGAATAAATCAATCAGTTAATCATTCATCCATAAGTAATTAATATCCTACATAAGTAGAACACACTTTGCCTGACCGATAGCAGATCGCAATGTAAAAGTAAAGTAGGAAATGTTATAGAACTCACATCCCTTGTTCCATTCAATCAAATAGAAATAAAAACACGACTTGCTTTGTGTAAAAGTTATTTTGCATTACATTTGATTTGCATTGTTTCTAATTGACAGCCAAACAAAGTTGACTGTAAAATTGTGTATAAAAAATTATTTACCCCATTCAAAACCTGCAAAAAAAGCTGTACCTACTAGTGTGCTGTAAATATATCATGACCTCTATATTTAGTCAATAACTTTGGGTTTTCAAAACTAAATGAAGGGCAACCTACTGGAACTTTTCCGAGTCTACTTTTTACAGCCAAGTCAAAGTATATTTAGCCCCAAGCTCCACAGAAAGGACATAGGACATGCCCTACGACGCTTGACGTTTGATATTGTGACGCTTTGGCGACGCTTGAAACGGTTTCCATATAAAATGTTTGAAAACGTATTGACAAAGGCGCACACAAGCGTCGCCGAAGCGTCGCATCTATGACAGCTAGCGTCAAAAATTAAGAAGAATGTTTGACAATTACTTGTCTGTCAACTGTCATTCTTACGTCCTATGCTCTTCGTCTTTTTGGTGGAGTTTGCGCCTTATTCAGCTCACTCATCTTGAGGATACTTAAATTGTTTATTTTAGTCCATCTATCTTGTCGAAAATAATGAACAATTGAACTTTGTTGCACTTTGTGTTGTGATTTCTTGATGGAACTCCATACTCTAGGTAAATTAAACACTTTTTACACTAGTTCCACTAAGGCAGTAACATCAGGTTTAAAACATCATCTGGTGGGGGAACTGCCTGATGATGTTTTAAATGAAACTGGTCACATTAAAGTTTATTTATAAATATATTAGTGGTAGCCCGGTCAATATCGACATCAAACATTGCAAACGCGCATGTAACTACGATTTTGTTATATATTGTTAGGTCCCTTGAGAGTAGTTAACACCCAAGTTTGCAACACTGAAAACCCTGTGCTGCCATGTCAACGCCAAATCAAAATTTGTTCAGAAGTTTTGCGCGTGTATCTCATGAACCGTGATAGCTAGAGAGTTGAAATTTTTATAGGTGATGTATGTCTATTGCTGCTATAACAACAAATACTAAAAACCAGAATACAATAAATATTAAGGGGCTCCATACAGAAACGTGATTTTTGCTCGTTTTATGGATAATGTTTCGAAGGCTATTTCTCGTGAACCGTGATAGTTAGATGGTTGAAATTTTCACAGATGATGTATGTCTATTACCACTATTACAACAAATACCAAAACTAGTCAAGTGCGAGTCGGGCAACAGATATGATATTTCTGTCATTTTTATAAATGATGGTACGGAATCCTTTGTGCGCGAGTACGACTCACTATGGCCAGTTTTTTGTATTTGTTGTTATAGCAATAAACATACATCATCTTTGAAAATTTAAGATCTAACTGTCACGGTTCATGAGAAACAGCCTCGAAACATTATTTACAAAACCAACAAAAAACACGTTTCTTATGGGCTTACTATTTATTGTATTCTGATTTTAAGTATTTTGTAATAGCGGCAACAGAAATACATCACCTATGAAAATTCAACTCTCTATCACGGTTCATGAATACACGCAACACTGAACAGATATGCATCATCTGCGAAAATTTCAACTCTGTAGCTATCACGATTCATGAGATACAGCCTGGTGACAGACGGATGGACGAACAGACAGCGAAGTCTTAGTAATAGGGTCCCGTTTTTACCTATTGGTACGGAACCCTAAAACTGGCTAAGTGCAAGTCGAACAACATAATATGATTTTTGAAAAATAATGTAACAAGAGCTGTTACATTGGAAATTCTGTCATTTCACAGCTTTCTTAGCACTGCGGAAGAATTGCCCATCTTTGACTTGCTGTATCTTTGCAACCAAAAGACATAGTGTGCTCAGGTTTTGCTCAAATTGTAGCAAATTTAGTTATCTTTAATAAAGTTCTATGGAACGTACTTGAAAAAATCTTCGTTATGGTAGATTTTAATAAAAAACTGAAATTTGGGCCAAAATTTCGCAGTTTATTGAGCACCGTGGAGGCAGCACAAGGTTTTCAGTGTTGCAAACTTGGGTATTAACTACTCTCAAGGGACCTTACAACATATAAAAAAATCGTAGTTACATGCGCGTTTGCAATGTTTATTTATTTTTATGTCGATATTGACGGGGCTATGGAACTAGTGTAAAAAGTGTTTAAAATGACTTTGTGATAAATAGTTGTCAGTACTTGCTAGTTCCAATTTTCCGCAGCTAGTGATGAGTTACCCTTTGAACCATAAGGCCTTTCTTAGGAATTTGTTTAATTTTACACTTGGAGTATTCATGCAAATTATAGAGTGTTGTGTAGAAACAAATACTAGAAAAACGCCGTGCACTGCTGGAAGACTTAAAGCGAGAAAGGGAAAATGGAAATTACGCTTATATAAAATACGACAAACTTATTGTGAAAGGAAAACTAAACCAAGAAAAGCGTAAACGGACCAGATCAACTTCAGACAAAAGTCCAAGTCAGAAAACTAGCCCAGCAAACAAAATTATTAAAACAGGTACCCATGATCAGCCCACGAGAACAGAAGAAGATATAATACAATAGGAAAATGTGGGTCCCTACCGGGAAAACAAACAAATAGATAAGAAATGTCAAGACAGAACAAACCTAACTCTCCCAAGCCGGCTGGTCACCGTGGGGGTAGTAGACCGCAACCCTCCATCGATACACGAAATCCCCACAAGCAATGTCAACACAAACATACCAAAACGAGCAACAAAATTAAAGATTGGCACATATAATGTAAAAACTCTTGCTTCACCTCAACGACTACTGGAATTAACCCATGCCCTACAATCTATAGATTGCCAGATCCTAGGATTGGCAGAAATACGAAGACTTGGAGACAATATGAGGAACACAAAGCTATACTCTGCTACAAAGGTGAAACCAAAGGACTATACGGCGTAGGCTTTCTTATAGACAAAAAACTCAAGAACAACATAGTAAACTTCAATGGAATATCAGAGAGAGTGGCTTTGCTCCAACTAGAGTTTGACAAGAAGACGATAACATTAATTCAAGTCTATGCCCCTACATGTGATTCCAAGGAAGAAGATGTAGAAAATTTCTACAATGACCTGATAAAGGCCCACCAAATAACTAGTAACAGTAGTTCGGTTATAGTCATGGGAGACTTTAATGCAAAAGTCGGCCAACCCCAGCCAAACGAACATCCCATAATAGGACAATATGGATATGGAACTAGAAATAAAAGAGGAGAAAGACTAATCCAATATGCAATGGAAACTAAGCTCTCAATAATGAACACATATTTCAAGAAAAAAACATCAAGAAGATGGACATGGAAGTCACCAAACGGAGAGACTACAAACGGAGAGACTACACAAAATTAAGTTTGAATCAGACCATAGACTAGTAAGAGCTTCTCTACTGCTAGACGTTCCAAAATTGAGCAGAAGCAAATTTAAGCCTTCACCAAAACCTTTCAGAACCGAAAACGAAGTTAAAGAATACCTACATAACCTAGAAAAAAATATAACGGAAAACATTTCAAAGTTAAATAACGAACAGGATATGCAAAGGTATTATAATGTTCTAGAAAAAATAATCATCTCAAGTCAAAAAATTAACAAACAAAACAACAACAAAGAACACAAAATATTTACAAAAACAACGCTTGATCTAATCGAAAAAAGAACTGAACTAACTACAAGGAAAAACAAGACAAAGGCAGAAAAACAAGAAACAAAAGACTGCTACAAGAAAACAAACAGAGCCATAAGAGAAGACTATCAAAACTACAGAAAAAAAGTAATTGAATCAAACCTTACCAAGTTTAGGAGTATAAAAAGAGCCAACAAACAACTTAATACCCACAAAAATTGGATTAAAAAATTAGAACAAACAACATCAAGACAGGAAGTACTGCAATGTGCCACAAACTACTACAAACAACTATATAAAAGAGCACCCGAAGATAAACACCAGACAGTTGAGATAAATGCAGAGAGGATGGAAGAAATAGAGGAAATCACTGGAAAGGAAATACTAACAAATGTCAAAAAACTTAAACCAGAGAAAAGCCCAGGACCAGACAATATCAGTAATGAAGCACTAAAAAAAGGAATATGTCTACTGATAACATTCCTCACAACCCTCTTTAACATGATACTGGATCAGGGAAAAGTCCCACATCAATGGAACAACTCACACATCATTCTACTATACAAGAAAGGGAATCCATTGGAGTTAGGAAACTACAGACCAATTAGTCTGCTTCCCAGTATCTACAAACTCTTCTCGAGCATCCTGCTGAATCGAATTACGAACAGTATAGACAATAAACAACCAGTAGAACAGGCGGGTTTTCGCGCAGGATTCTCTACAACTGACCATATACACACCCTAGAACAAATACTAGAAAAATTTAGAGAGTACAACCAACAACTATATATTGGTTTCATCGACTACTTCAAGGCCTTTGACAGCATCTACCACAGCTCAATATGGCAAGCACTAACATCATGCGACATCAACTGCAAATATATAGAAATCATTAAAAATATATACTCAAATGCATCTAGTAGAATTAGTCTGGTAAATAAAGGCGACGAAATACCAATACAGAGGGGTGTCAGACAGGAGACCCTGTCACCAAAATTGTTTATCGCAATACTGGAAAATATCTTCCAAACATTGAACTGGAAAAACAAAGGCATTTGGATTGAAGGCAAATTCTTAAGCCACCTCAGATTCGCCGACGATATAGTAGTGTTCGCCAAATCAGCGTCAGAACTTAAGGAAATGATAACATCCCTGAGTGAAGCAAGTAGAAAAGTGGGGCTTCAAATGAACTTCAGCAAAACTAAAATTATGACAAACCACCACCAAGTACCCATCGAAGTAGACAACAGCATCATTGAGTATGTGGACAACTACATCTACTTGGGAAACAAGTATCTTTCAACCACGAAAACAATGACAAAGAGATTGAGCGAAGAGTAAACATTGCATGGAAAAAGTACTGGATGAATAAAGAAATCTTAAAAGGCAAATACAGCATGAACCTTAAGAAGACAGTAATAGAGACTTGTATCATACCCAGTCTGACATATGCCTGCCAAACATGGACTTACAATACAAATACAAAAAATAAAATAACCACAACACAACGAGCAATGGAGAGGAGCATGCTGAAACTGAGAAAAATAGACCGCAAGATAGGGAAAAATGGAAAAGTATGGAGGAGGCTTTTACCCGAAGGGATCCACCAAAGAAAAGAGATTAAAAAGTAATTATAATACATCGTAACATAAGATATATAATGTTTAATTTGTATAATTGAAAATCTTATTTGTATGCATGTTATTTATTTAGTGTGGAAATAAAAAGCTTTTATTATTATTATTTTATTATTTTATTCATGCAAATTATAGAGTGTTGTGGGCCATTCTTCCTATCATAAGCGAAAGTACTTTATATCAAGTGAAGGAGAAATATAGATTTACAATAAGGGTGTCACTGTTGTTTTGCTACTGAAGAACAGAGAGACCTATGCCAACCGTTCATACCTAGTTAGGTGCACTCTATAGCATGCTTTTTAAAATGTTTTAATTTTGCAATGTCACTATTATGCTATACAGAGATAAGTAGCAACCTACAAGCCTGCTAACAATGTAGGTTGTATGTTAGATTATTTACAACAATGGTGTAAAGATACAGTTGAAGAGTTAGGGACACATCAGCCACAGAAAACTTTTGCTAATGTTGAGTTACAAGCTTGTGCAGTGAATATTTATTTATAAGTAATACTAGCTCATAGCTTTAGCAAGCAATGTTCATGATGTGTGCTGATGATGATGAAGATGAGATGGAGAAGCGGCGCTGGCGGAGTAGCGGAGGGAGACTCACCCCATGAACCAGTCGACAGTGTCGCGCAGGTACTCCGGCAGTCGCTCCAGCTTGGCGGTTGTGGTGTCTCGTCAACAGGAACAATGCAGGCTGGTGACCGCCCGCCCTAGCTGCCCCGACCGACACCATCACACTCGGCACTGCGCGCCCGCGCCGACCACACCACCGCACCACCAGTCACCACGCCCGGCCTAACTGTACCGTGCACTTCTAAATCTGTTCACGACAATCAGGGCGTGTCACAGCCACAAACATATCATTGAAAATACAGCTGAGTCGGATTCGCCATGTTGCGCAACTGGGGACTAATTTATTTATAGTCTCAGGCTGTCGAGATTTTCACAAGATTAATTGTCTTTCTCTCAGCTTACTGTGATACACTTTGCACAAATAAATTCACTCTAAATTATAAAACAAATAAAATATGGGCCCGTTGAAAGAAAATTCTTCGAAGAACGTTTTGTTTCGTTTCGTTTCAATCATTCCGTTTTGATTTGATATCGATGTTTTTGACAACATGACAGCGGGATAGCAAGATATTTTAGCTCATAAGTGGAAGCAAGACAAAAAACTACAAAAAGAAACTCGCGATCAAAAAATAAAATTATAAGAATTATTTATATAAATAAGAAAATAACAGAAAAATCCTTTGAAAAACTACAGGCAAAATCTGAGGACAAAAAATATATGCATTGGATTTATGGAATCATTGCTGGAATGGGATCCAAGTAGGAGCATGATGGGGGTTAATAAAATATTGCCAGATAGCAGAAAAACTTTCAGATTTCTATATTTACTTTACTAGCTGGTACCCGCGAATTTAATTTAGTTTTGTTCGAAAAATTCTTATTTTCATGCGTCCTAAAATTTGATACTCTGGATATCTGTCGAAATCATTATGAGTGATTCTGACGTTTACGTAATGACCCGTCCGTATATGTATCTAGACTAAAAGTAGTATACAAATTGCCAGCACAAAATCCGGCAATAGAAAGGCGGGATGCTACACATTCAAAAGTTAAATGAACTTAAGTCTGTAAAGGAGATATTGTAAATAAAACCTCTTGTACTCGTTCCACTATTATATTTGTACACCAAACTTTTGACCAAACTAAATATAATAGTGGATCGAGTACAAGAGGTTTTGTTTACAATGTCTACTATGGAGTTCCATCAACACCAATCGCAAGTATAAATCATATAGACATCTAAAAGGTCCATCCTACCTAACACTGTACTTTTTCACTTCCTAGCACTAAGCACTATAAATAATATTAAATTGAAGATCTGGAGTACTTGATGTGGAACATTAACAGCCCAGCTAAACTATTCGAGATAGATACTGTAATGTCTTCTTAAACATCAAGTACTCCAGATCCTTAATTTCTTTATTCCAACAAAAACAACCCTTCAGTATAAACAACATTTCCTATGAGGGCATTTCTTTATCTGGAATGGTTTAGCGACAATTGAGAAATATAAGTTTGCGGTTTGTAATCTTATTTTTGCATACAAAATCTATGAACTTAAAATGTTTCCAGCTACAAACGTAACTTTGTAAAAATATTTAGGCTTCTGTAGGCTAGGTATTTTATCGTCCCAGAAATGAATACTCCGTCCTTGATTAATTCGAAAATGATACTCAATTTCTCCTGTCATATTTACTTATAGAGTCAAAAGTCCTCAAGTTCAGTTCGGGAAAAATAAACTTTGCCTCCCTCTCCCACCACTACCACAGGCGTGATTGAAGAATTGTCTCTCCGGATTTCCTTTGCAGACTACCTAACTAACAAACGACAATAGCAAGTTTGAAAGAACATTTTATCACATGGTCGATATGGCTAATTCAGAGCTGGAAGTCACCTTCAAAAAAATGATGGGTTTCCCAGAAGCATAACTCGAAAAGTATAAGTCCTGTCAACATTGACCTGAGAACAGTTTTGTAGACAATTTTATAAGGAATATTTCTTACCTTGACTAATTTCTCCTATCTTTAATGGTTTTCAAGAAAAATAAAGATAACTGAAATTTAAAAGTAAAAGGGGGAAGCAGGGGGGATGCAACTTGCTTCCCTTCTTTTCCTGAAGCTTACATATGTAAGCTACACATATGCCAAGTTTCATGCTTTCTGCCAGATGGGACCATACTTCAAGCTAAAGAACCGTACTAATAAGCACGTTTGATTTTATTGCGAAGAAAAATCAAATCATCTTTTAAGCATAAGTAGTTTTGCAACAAATTTACATGTGCCTTTATCAATTAACGTAAAATCATCTTGGAAAAATGCTCTGCAGCCTCAGAGATGAGCGCAATCGATTACTTTTGTAATCAGATTAATAATCCGATTACAATAATCATGATTTACGTTAATAATCTGATTAACATTAATCATGATTACTTTCAATCATGATTACATGTACTCGTTAATCAAGATTAAAGTAATCTGTAATTAAAACTACATGATTAATAAATTATTATACTCTGCAACTCTGACGCATAAATCCTACTAGAGATGGCGTTACAAACCGTAAATAGTTTCAAAAACTTTGTATTGGACAAAGAGTACTTTCGTTCCAATAGGCTATATTTGACAGCCCATACTAAGAGACACTAAAAATTTAATAATTTAATTTAAATCTGCCTATGCCGGTCCCAAGCCCGGATATAAAAAGATGAGGGTTGAATGGAGGGTGACATTTTCCATCGTAAAACAGTCAACGCCGAGTATCGGGCGGCGGATGTGATAACCCGACCCCTGGTTTACCAGGAGGCTACAGTGGCCTTGAGGATTAAATGCCCTCTAAAAGACAAAAGCGGAAAGGAAGGGGATACTACCGCTCACTCTTATCCCAAGAAAACTACATGGACAAGGACAACGTAAACAGTAAGATTCTGTCGGGCGACCCGGCTGACCCCCGGCGCCAGTCTGCGTCCGGGACGGCTGGTGTTAAATATGCTACCGGCCTCAGGGCTGTGCGGCAGCAGGCTCCCTGTGGAAAATATGCGACTGCTGCATCTTTAACGCCTCCTAATAACACCAAGGGACAGACTCACAACTACCAAACTCTCGATAGCCACTTGGAACGTCCGTGGCCTCTCAAAACCTGGAACATCTGAAGTGGTGGAAAAAGAAATGGATAGGTACAAGATTGATGTTCTTGGCATCACAGAAACCCACATAAAAGAAACAGGTCATTACACTAGTGCTACAGGAAAATGGTCATAGTATCAGGAGTACCGAAAACAGCTTCAGTGGAGTGGCTGCGATGATTTCTAAGCCTCTAGCAGACAAATGCTGGGATATGACTGTGTCAATGATAGAATACTCAAGTCAAGTTTGAAGCAAAACCAAACCCGTTCAACATAATAATTGTCTATGCACCAACATCAGGCTCTACTGACGATGAAATCTCTGCCTTCTACAACTTACTAGAGAAGACCTTAAAGAATATTCCCAACAAAGAACCTGTATTAACTTTGGGTGACTTCAATGCAAAAATTGGAGCCACAACCGATGATGACCACCTGAGGGATATTGTTGGCAAGTTCGGACTAGGCGAGAGAAACGAACGCGGTGAGATGCTTCTAGACTTTTGTGTCGAGAATAAACAGTCGGTCATGAACACTTGGTTCCAGCAACATCCGAGACGTTTATTCACCTGGACGTCACCAAACGGTCAACACAAAAACCAGATCGACTTCATACTGGTAAACCAAAGATGGAGGTCTGCTGTCTACTGTGCGAAAACAAAACCAGAGCCGACTGCGGCAGCGACCATCAACTGTTAACAGCTAAGTTTAAAATTCGGTTAAAAGCGCATAACAAACCGAGGAAGAACAAACCGATTGTCCTCAATGAAGCTGCTCTCGTGAGCTATAGAACGGAGATCAAAGAAAACTTAAAATCTTTGAGCAAGACCCGTTTGAGTCATCTGAGGCATCTTGGTCAAACCTGAAGTCTACCATTACAGATACAGCCAAAAGAGCTGCTGACATGAACAAAATCACCGTCCCTAAAGCCGATTGGATAAGTGCGGAGGCATGGAAATTAATCGAGGAGAGAAAAGCCCTTAAATTGCAAGGCTCATACTCTGACAAAATAGCCGCTACGCGCATCTCCATCACGCAATCCAGAAACAGTGTAGAACTGATAGGAGGCCTACATTGACAATATATGCTCGGAGTTACAGAAGTGTTCGGATACTGCCCACTCGCGCGACATGTTCCAGAAGGTGAAATTACTTTTAGAAGAATTCAAGCCCAACCACTGGACGATCGAGAGCGAGACTGGTGCAACACTTTTGGACAGGAAGCGATCCTTGATCGATGGCGGCAATATTGTCAGCAGCTATATAGCCAAAACTACACAGGCGAAGAACTTGACCGGTTGGACTACGATGAAAAAGAACGATATTCTCCTTTGCGAAGTGGAATCTGCAGTCTCTAGATTGAGGCAAAGCTTGCGGCAATGATGGCATCTCCGCCCAAATGCTCCGTAATATGGGAAAGGATGGCCTAAACATACTTCACAACATATGTGTAAAGATCTGGCGAACAGGACAGTGGCCTGAAAGATTGGACCGACTCTGTCGTTGTTCCTTTACACAAAAGGCTCTACCCGGAAATGCGAAAACTATCGAACTCTGTCGCTCATCTCCCATGCCAGTAAAGTCCTGTTGCACATCTTAAACAAGAGACTGGAGCCATACATAAGTTGCCAGATACCCCAAGAACAAGCTGGATTTGTAAGAGGCAAAGAGTACTAGAGAGCAAATTATGAACATTCGCCAGCTCATCGAGAAATGCAGGGAACATAACATCAACGCTGCACTATGTTTCATAGACTATGCTAAAGCATTTGACTGTATTGATTGGAGTAAAATGTTCAGAGTAATGCGCGAAATGGGGTACCACAACATCTAGTCTTCTTAGTCCAGAATTTATACATGAATAGCAAATCCAGGGTAAGAATAGAGGAAGCCGTATCACAGCCCTTTCAGGCAGAGCGTGGACTACGCCAAGGCTGCATTCTTTCACCGCAATTGTTCAATCTAATCGGTGAACATATTATGAGAAGGGTCTTGGACAACTGGGAAGGTGGAATCCGAGTGGGTGGTCACTTGATTAATAACTTGCGGTTTGCGGATGACACCACCATCGTTGGTGCTTCTGAGTCAGAACTAGCCTTATTGCTGGAACGTATTGCCACTATCAGCAGAATATGGGCTCCACATTAACAGAAGTAAAACGAAGTTGATGTTTATCGATAGGCAAGGAACATCGCAGCGCACCAATGAACTGTGTAACCTTAACACCGTTAGGAATTCGTCTACCTGGGTTCGCAAATCAGTGACGATGGTGACTGTGAGCAGAAGTCGTCAGGAGGGCCAAATGGCTAAGTCAGCTGTGAAGAGGCTAGAAGATATAGCGCAACCGGGAATTAATCGCAAAACGAAAGTTAAATTAATGAGGACCCTTATCTTTTCTATTTTCTGTATGCCTCTGAAACCTGGACATTAAAAGCCTGCGTCCGAAAGAAGATCGATTCGTTTGAGATGTGGTGCTGGCGCAAGATGCTCCGAATATCCTGGACGGAACGCCGCACCAACGAGTCCATCCTTGAAGAGCTGAAAATAAAGACCAGGCTTTCCACCATCTGTACCCAACGCGTCCTTAAATTCTTTGGGCACACAGTCAGACGAGCCCCAGATAGTCTGGAGAGGCTTCTCATAACTGGCCGTGTTGAAGGCACAAGAAGCAGAGGACGGGCGCCATCTCGTTGGAGTGACACCATACAGAGGCCACACACCACCTTACAAGCGGCCATACACATGGCTCAGGACCGTGAAGTTTGGGGGAAGCTGGTGACGTATATAGCCCAGTGAAGTCACGTCCCTCAGTCATGAGGATACGACAAAGAAGAAGAAGACTAAGAGACACATCATCAAAGGAAAATAACCTTTTATCTCAAAGTTCTCAAATATGGCCTATTTAAGCGACCGTAATTAAATAATTGCAAAAACAAGTAATCACTACTAGTAAGGCATATTTTGTTAAAGACAGCTAAGTCCGCCACACCACTAGAAAATTTGTGCAATCCACGACGTCGTCGGTACCGAAATAACTGTAGCATCGTTGTATTTCACATTTATGCAGTAAACACTAACATGATTCTACAATTAAAACTGCAATGAATGCTGTTTCGCTGTAAATTTAAAATGGTAATCCTGTGTATTAATATAGAACTAGCAGCCCGCCCAGCGGTTTCACCCGCTGCTACTTACCTGTTTTCCCGTAGAAATTGGATCTTTGCCCGCAGTAAAAAGTCCATTACTCCGATCCAGCAGAGGTAAATGTGCGAGCAGAAGCGGCCCGTCATGCTGAATAACTTTTACTTTGAAGCCATTACCGTATCTCTTATTGTTTTATATGGGATGCTGGTGGTCACATCAGGTACTCAGACCCTCGTGACCATTTGCCAGCAGAAGCGGCCCGTCATGCTGAATAACTTTTACTTTGAAGCCATTATCGTATCTCTTATAGTTTATATGGGATGCTGGTGGTCTACATCGGGTACTCCAGATCCTCGATGACCATGTGCCAGCAGAAGCGGCCTGGCATGCTGAGTAACTTTTACTTAAAAACCATTACCGTATCTCACGAGGAGATATATAGACATGAGGAGTTCCAACTTGAACTGAAAAATCGATTCGCTGCCCTGGAGACCCCGGCAAACGTTGACGAGGACCTAGAGAGCATAGTCGGGGCTATTCGCGAAGTGGGGACGAAGCATTTTCGTAAAGGCGAACAGACAAGAAGTCCAAACTTTCAAGCGAGGCCCTGGAACTGATGCGAATTAGACGGGAAACACCAGAGGATGCATTGCCAGATCCCCAGTCACGTAACAAAAGATCCGAGTATGGTAGACGCGACCTCCGAAGCTATAACACTCGACTCGTAAAGGCGATTGAGAAAAAACCGAGGGTCGAAAGTTTTTACCAAGACACTGGGAAGAAGTCATCTGGCAAAGCTAACTACCTCAGAATGGTGTAACTGTCACATCGGTTCCAGAGATTCTCGCTGAAATTGAACTTCTGGAAATCTGTATGCCTCACATGCGAAAAAGCCTCCACCTGATGCGACCCCAGACCCAAGAGCTCCTCTCCCGCCACTTTACAGAAGATCTCCCGGACGTAGATATAGACGAAATCGCGGCGGCTCTCAGACAGCTTAAGAATGGGAAGGCTCCCGGGAAGACGGGTGGCCTCTGAGCTACTTAAGGCCGGTGGAAAACCTGTCCTCGAGGAGCTGAAAGGCTTTTCAACTCTGTAATAGCCAATGGGACAACCCCGAAGGTGTGGAGCAGAGGTGTAGTGGCATTGTTTTTCAAAAGGAGACAAAACGCTTCTCAAAAACTATAGGCCGATCACACTTCTGAGCCACGTCTATAAGCTGTTCTCGAGTCGTCACGAATCGTCTGGCATCAAGATTTGACGCCTTTCAGCCACCGGAACAGGCCGGGTTTCGTAAGGGCTTCAGTACCGTGGACCACATCCATACTGTAAGGCAGGTTATAGAAGACAGAGGAGTATAACCAACCACTGTGTATGGCTTTGTGGACTACGAAAAGCCTTCGACTCTATGGAAACCTGGGCTGTTTTGGAGTCCTTGCAGCGGTGCCAAGTCGACTGGCGGTATGTGGAGGTGCTGAAGCCTTTATCAAATGGCTACGATGTCCGTTCAAGTAAAACCATAATACAAGACCCATCCAACTGCTCCGTGGTGTAAGACAGGGTGACGTTATATCCCGAAACTCTTCACCAACGCATTGGAGGATGTCTTCAAAACTCTACAGTGGGATGGACTGGGCATCAACGTCAACGGCGAAAGTCTCACGCATCTCCGCTTTGCCGACGACATAGTCATAATGGCCGAATCGCTGCAGGACCTGCAAAAATGCTATCTAGTCTTAACTCTGCCTCGAGACGTGTTGGACTTGGGATGAACTTGGATAAGACGAAGGTCATGTTCAATCAACACATAATTCCCGAGCCGGTCTCCGTCGAAGGTGTAGTCCTTGAAGTTGTCAGAAATACGTGTACCTTGGGCAAACTTTACAGATGGGAAGAGACAACTTTGAGGCTGAAATCACCAGAAGAGTGCAGCTTGGTTGGGTAGCATTTGGAAAGCTGCGTCACATCCTCGAATCATCTTTGCCACAATGCCTTAAGACCAAGGTGTTCGATCAATGCGTCCTACCAGTCATGACCTACGGAGCCGAGACGTGGAACTTGACAGTAAAACCCACCGGCTACATGTCACTCAGAGAGCTATGGAAAGGTCTATGCTTGGTATCTCTATAATGGATAAAGTCCGGAATGAGGCCATCCGAAAAAGACCAAAGTGACGGACATAGTCTGGAAGTGTAGCAAGCTGAAGTGGCAGTGGGCTGGCCACATCTGTCGTAGAACCGACGGACGGTGGAGTAAGCGGGTTCTCAGTGGAGGCGACGCCTCGGCAAGCTTAGGGTTTGAGGCCCTCCGGCCTTATGGAACGTTGACTTGAAAAGGCGGCTGGTAGCGTCTGGATGGCAATAACGGTTGATCGTGCCTTATGGCGTTCCCTGGGAGGCCTACGTCCAGCAGTGGACTGCAATAGGCTGAAATAGAAATAGA
>JANFCV010000507.1:0-89175 GCA_024500475.1 Phthorimaea operculella
ACTAGAAATATTAATGTTACAATCATACTAGTATTTATGCTAAAAATAAAATACTTACATACATGGTATTAACATTTAGCATTAACATATAAACATGGAATTAACATTTTATTTATGATTTTTTTACATGAATAGCTTTTATATCAATATTACTCTACTTTTTATTTGCCCAATTCATGGCATGATCGACGTCTACATGAAAATGTTATTTGGTAAATACATTCCGGTCTAAGTAAGTCTAAGGTCATTATACAGGGTGTTAAGATAAGCACTAGTGTGTTTCTTTTAAGAGTAGACCAATGATGTGTGACAACAACAGCAGAACTCATCATCTGCCTGCCCTTATCCCAATTTAACTGAGGTCGGCGCAACATGTTTTGTTCGAGTATAAAGTCATGAAACAAAAGGATTTGGCAATGTTTTATGACCGGTGGCCTACCGGACGTCAACCGTCTTTGGGAATACTATTGTAGGTGGTATCACCGCCAAAATGCAATTGACCATAGTCGACAGATCGCTTAACTGACAGATATCATGCTGCGCGTCGCGTCGCGCGTCTATTTTGTGGAGCTTGCACCTGACCCTACAATTCGAAGCGATATGCGCACATACAGCTTGCTCATGTATTTATGCTCTAAGGGTACAACAAGCTGTAAATAAATTCGTAACAGCTGTAACAAGCCCCTTGAAACTGTATCCATGGGGGTTACGAATTGTTCGCGGTAACTAAAACGGGAATAAAAAGGATTTTCCGAGCCTTTTCGGGACGCCGCGCCCCCGGGATTTCCAATGCACTGCCCACTCAGTGTTTTGTTTCCTTCTATGGATTTACGGAGTAATGGACATAAAGTGAAAAAGTGATGAACCATATACACACCAGATGATAAAGCCGCAGAATTTTGATGCGGCGACGTGTACAATTTATAACTACCGAAAATAAACTAACTGTACTAATTAACTTAACTAAAGGCCTTCTGAGGCGCGAAAGAAGGGAGGCCTTTGCCCTGCAGTGGGACATAGGTGACATATATATTTTTTTAAAAGGCATCCTACAGGTACATGAAAATAATGTCAGCTGACTAAACCATTTTCGATGTGAGGTGCTTTTTTAATTTTTGTCCTAAGTAACTATGCTTTTTGGGCAAAGTGTTTCAATTTGGCCTGTTGAGATAAGCGTTTTCTGCAAAGTCCGTCGTTCGCTTCGCTAACTACCTACCGCCCTGAGGTATTTGGTTTTTAAAATGGTATGGTAGGTACTATTTCCAAAAAACAACCGGATCCGGCAAACCAGTAAAACAACGGAAAATCACACAGTGCGTGTGAAAACCGCCTTATAATACTCGGATACCTTTTGCTAGAAGCAATTTTAATATGCTAATGTCCACCGATAAGTTTTATAACCCTCCGGGGAGCCACCCTGTCCGGCGTCGCGAAATTAAAACCTTTCTCTTTGTACTTTGTTATAGTATTCAGATCCGTTCAGAGGTTTAGAGGGCTTTGTAGGAGCCACGTTGGAGCACTATTGCCTGATTGCCTCAGAAGGAGGGTTATGTTTTTCGTGAGTATATGTATGTGGGTATTTAAGTATGTGGGCAAGTTTATTCTTTTTCACGGGCTACAGCCTAAACGGCTTGACGGATCTTGACTTGACATATGGTGACCTAGTAAAATTTCATAAATTCAAAATGGCGAATTTTACACGTAACATACGTACGTACGTACCTAAATTTCAAATTACCTACTGCATTTTTTATAAATAAGACTTGTTCATTTCTATCAAAGTGTATGCCGTGATTTGCCATGTGATGCCGGCTTTTAATGGCATCACCCTACTTCTGGGCGTGTGTGTCGAAAGATCAACTACGGGATAACCGTCCAGGGAATCTGACAAAAGTTTGAGAGTCATTCAGAAGACTGTGTGTCACCTCACCATAGTGACAGGTAGCCTATCGCATCAAATCCCAGAGTCGCTTCATGAGACACCCATGGATAGATATGGGCTGATGCTATTCTAAGCCGGCCCCATACTGATACACAAGAAGCAGTAAATATTTAAGTATTGATAACCGAAAAGTAGGTATCGACTTCCCTGATAGAAAAATTATCGCTTCCGTCACCGCCTTCGACACGATTTAAATCTAACTGCCGCGTCCTTAACACTTTAACCCAATTTGATGCCCCGGATCCTGTCATCTTCTTTAAGGGGGGTCATAAATATGTTTTCACATCATTTGCCGCGGGGTCTAAAGAGGCTTTTTCCGCGGGGTCTAAATAGCCGCTTTAGATTAAGAGGCGGCGACATGTCAGAAAAACGAAAATATTTTTATAAAGAAAATGTCTAAATTCGGGCCTACTTTTGGTCAAGGCTCACCTGAGAGCGTTTAGGAGTAGATAGCAAGCTTTTGAAGTTGAAAAAAATAGGTGTACAAAAGCTTTGCAAAGGCGATGTTTTAGTAACTTCTTCTTCTTTTCGTGTGGGACACCGAGTCGTTCAACGACCCGATGAACCCTGGTGTCAAGAGTTTTTCAACCGCCTACTGCAAGTAGCAGGCCTCTGACATGGTTGTGTAACGACCGCCATCATAGACAGCAACCGGGACCGACGGCTTAACGTGCCCATCCGAAGCACGGAACCATCTTACTTGCGGACAATCAGGTGGTTCAGCCTGCAATGTCCTAACCAGACTGGGAACAAATTCACAAAGTGATAAATATCAACTTTGTGAGTGACCCCACCGGGAATTGAACCCGGAACCTTTGCGTGGCAGGCAGGCATGCTAACCACTGCGCCACATCGGTTGTTTTAGTAACGAGATATTATGACTCTCGCGACATTTCTTCGTGTTTTTTCATACAAACATCTAGTACCTATTATTATCCAAAAATTTTACAACAGCAGAGGCTCACTGCAATGGAACGGAGAGCAGCTGCCAGACTTTTACCAAAGTTCATATTCTGAATATATTAAGTATTCATTTTCTTTATAAATTCACTTTGTTTTTATGTCACTATCTCCCGACCTACTTGCCGCGTTGCGTTGTGGCAAATGGCATGGATATCGTCCAAATACGCCATCTAGATAAGATACGAGTCCGTTTTAGTGTTATTATCGGGAGTCCCTATTAACAGGACCTCTTGTTTCTTTTTGTACTCTGTAAAGGTTTGTTAAGTGGGCTGGTTAAGTTTACCGAACCAATGAAAGGTAGGCAGCAGTAAGCGGGCTCTCGAGTGGGCGCGGGCGTCGTGACGCCTTTGCAAACGTAGCGTTGGGCGCGCTCTAGGGCCGAAGTCTGCTAAATAAAAATCGTATCAGTTTCCGATGGCATGCCATGTTAGATAGTTTTGGTATTTTCGTATTCTGCTAACAGTTTTTAGTATGAAGAATTGACAGTCGAAACGGTTTAGCAGTTGAGTGTCGCTGGCATTACAATGGCTAAAAATTAGCAGCCTTGGGGTCTTGGCCAGATGAAGTGACGACTTAGGCGAGGAACACACGCAACGTCGGTTTGTGCGTCGTTCATTCGATTCTCCACCCTACCTGCATACGAATACGGTTTGTGTCAAACGGCATCGCTCAACGCTGCGTTGTCTGTCAAATCGTTTGACATAAACCGTATTTGTATAAAAATAAGGTGGAAAATCGAACAAACGACGCACAAACCGACGTTGCGCAAAAACGGGAGATCAAGGGAGGCAAACGTCCATCAGTGGACTGTTATAGGCTGATGTGATGTGACGAAAGATTTTGGTTATAAAAATCATTTTCTTTGTACTTTTAATCAGGTACCTACAAATACTTAACCTGACGATTACGCGCGAATGTTTTTTTTTGTTTACAAATGATTAAAATATAAATTGTGTCGGTAAAGTGAATCTCGATCGAAGCTAGATCAAAGGTTGTCTTTCCTTTTGTGGCTGAAATAAATGTATTGTCTTATGTTTTTTATTTGATTGCTGCCTACGTAGGTAAGGTATGTTTGGCTCTTTTTACACGCACCACATTATTTTCTGGTGCTCTTTCTGATTCGGTGGGATAAGATCACATCATCACATCAGCCTATAGTAGTCCACTGCTGGATTTAGGCCTATCCCAGGGCACGCCATAAGGCACGATCTCCCGTTTTCGCCATCCATCCGCTCTCTTTAAGTCACCGGTCTATTTGGTCGGAGGGTGTCCAACGCTACGTTTGCCGAGTCGTGGTCTCAACTCGAGAACCCGCTTACTCCACAGTGCATCGCTTCTACGACAAATGTGACCAGCTCACTGCCCCTTCCTTCAGCTTACTACACTTCTGGAATATGTCCGTTACTTTGGTATTTTCGATAGGAGAAGATCAGTTGGACGGAAAAGAAAACATATGAAGAAGTACTGGCGTTGGTAAATCGCATTTCTCTAACGCATGCGATAACGCTGCGCAAAAATAACGCACGAATGGAAGTTACGTGTTTTTCTCGTCCAATAGAGTTTCCGAAATCCCATGCGAAAACTACATATACAGGGTGATTGGAAATTCGATGCATTCCCTGAAGGTGGTTAGAGGGGGGGCCATTTCCAACATATTCTTCCATGGAACCAGGGGTCGGAAATGATTGGTTACAAAATTATTAGGACTTTTGATTTTTAAAGAAAATTTCCGATTTCAACTTTAAAAGTCATGCAAAGCTAGCCAAACCGTTTTATGCATAGTTTTTGACATGATCTCATAGTGAATGAATAGGACAATCATTTTAGTTACAAGTTTAGTTAAATATCTTCTTTTTTAAATACAGCGCCAAAACAAGAAATATTTTTGGTGGAAAGGATTTTCAACATTCATGGTAATCTGTAAAAATCACTATGGAATAATCCGTAAAAACTTCATAGAGTTCTCTGTTTCATTAGCTAACCGAAAGGTACAATACAATCAAACATGTTTTCATAAAATAATTAGCATTAATGCAAAAGCGGCGTGCGAAACAGGCAATTGACTATGGTCGGTCGACTACGCCAAAGTCAGCAAATGCTGTTTAGACAACTTTTTCAAGTATTTTCGTGGTCTTATGGGTGGAGCATTCCCCTCAGGAGTCTGTGGTTCCAGGTTCGATTCCCGTGAGTTGACCTACAAGGTTGATATTCAACACTTTGTGAATTTTCCCAGTTTTGTTTAAAAATCACGTTGAACCACCTGATTGTCCGCAAGAAAATATCGTGCTCGGGGCATATTAAACCATCGGCCTCGATTGATGTCTAATAAACGCAGACGGTGGTCGTAACACTACCATAGCAGAGGTCTAATACTTGTAGAAGGTGGTTTAAAAACTCCGACAAAGATTTATCATTTCAGTTTTTTAGGCTGTTTAAAGCTCAGGAGCTCCATTTCTGAATTGTCGTAATCCTAATCGTGCGAAAATCTGCTACTAATTGTGCTCGTATCACATGTTCTACTAAACTTATTAATTTATGCACACCCTAATAAATTCACACAAAATTAACATTGAAAGTGTCGTGTAGTAGAACGTTTAATACGAATGGTTAGACCACAAGTTTTAGATTTCCGTGCACGGATTTGGATTACGACAATTCAGAAATGGAGCTCCTGAGCTTTAAACAGCCTGAAAAACTGAAATGATAAATCTTTGTCGGAGTTTTTAACCACCTTCTACAAGTATTAGACCTCTGCTATGGTAGTGTTACAACCACCGTCTGCGTTTATTAGACATCAATCGGGCCGATGGTTTAATATGCCCTCCGGAGCACGATATTTTCTTACGGACAATCAGGTGGTTCAACGTGATTTTAAACCAAACTGGGAAAAATTCAAAGTGTTGAATATCAACCTTGTAGGTCAACTCACGGGAATCGAACCTGAACCAGACTCAAGGAATGCTCATCCATTAGACCACGAAAATACTTGAAAAGTTGTCTAAACAGCATTTGCTGACTTTGGCGTAGTCGACCGACCATAGTCAATTGCCTTGTTTCGCGCTATTAATGCTAATTATATGAAAACATGTTTGATTGTAGATTATTGTACCTTTTGAGCTAATGCAACAGAGAACTCTGTTATGAAGTTTTTACGGATTATTCCATAGTGATTTTTACAGTAGATTACTATGAATGTTGAAAAATCCTTTCCACCAAAATATTTTCTTGTTTTGGCGCTGTATTTTAAAAAAGAAGAGTATTTCTAACTAAACTTGTAACTAAAATGATTGTCCTATTCATTCACTATGATATCATGTCAAAAACTATGCATAAAACGGTTTGGCCTTTCGCATGTTTAATTGAAATCGGAAATTTTTTAAAAATCAAAGTCCTAATAATTTTGTAACCAATCATTTCCGACCCTGGTTCCAGAATATGTTGAAATGGCCCTCCTACCTTCAGGGAATGCATCGAATTTCCAATCACCCTGTATATCTATCATGGTTCAGGACGCGTTTTTCTTTGTCTATGGTGGCTGCCACGAACCGCGATACCGCCCGACGCGTGTAAAAGACTTTGTAAAAGAGGGTTCCACACGTGTATGTCAATCATTCGCCTAGCTAAAATTGACGAATGTTGTAGGAGTATTTGACAACAAGCAGGTACCAACAATCACTGATGAAAGTCAGCGACTGCTGGCACAGTTAACAACACTCAAATTTGGAGCAATATCATATCTATGAAATAAGGAATCAAGGAAAAAACTATTAACGAAAAGTTATTCTTTTTCAAGACGACATAGATTTTGTTATTGACATTAATTAAATCTATTTTTCGGATATACGTAGACAAACACACAAACTAAAAACCTCTCTCAAACTCAGCAGCTTTTATAGGCAACCATATTTCAGTATTCTGAGAATTTTCCATATATGGGTACAAACGGGTAGTTTTTGCGATGTCCGAGGGGATTAGGATCGCTAACAGCATAACAGGTCGTTTGGGAGCTCCGGCTTTGGATTCTGACTAAACGAGGATTAGCTTCGGATAGCCGTGTAAAGTACAGTCCAGCAAAAAAGAGTAGACAAAAAATGAGGGCGCCACTTTGTATGAAATTTCAAAATTAAATGGCAACATTGACTATGAATGGCAACAATGTAGTATGAAATTTTTTTAATTCCATTTTATTTAATTTCTACTCTTTTTTGCTGGACTGTAGCTAGTGTGATTTATTTATAAATCCGGACTAAAGTTCATCGAACCCTTAAACGCTTAGTCAGCGGTAGAAAGAGGTCAAGTCAAACACAGACTAGTGACGTCATCATGCTCGCCGTCACTTATCAATTCATCATACTCTGCATTAGGTGCAAGCTCCACAGAGTAGACGTGAGATGGGAGATGTAAGATGACATAAAACCCTTTATTGTTCACCATTAAATACACAGTTATAAATACAATTAAAAAACAAAGGTGTGGTTTTCGCCTAAGAATGTTCTAAAAAAAACAAGTAATATTCACAGAAAGTTACTTTTTCATTACGACATAGATTTGTTATTGATATTAAATCCATTTTTCGGATATACGTAGACAAACACACAAACTAAAAACCTCTCTCTTGCTCAGCAGCTTTTATAGGCAACCATATTTCAGAACTCTGAGAATTTTCCATATATGGGTAGTTACAAACGGGTAGTTTTTGCGATGTCCGAGGGGATTAGGATCGCTAACAGCATAACAGGTTGTTTGGGAGCGCCGGCTTTGGATTCTGACTAAACGAGGATTAGCTTCGGATAGCCGTGTAAAGTAGCTGGTGTGATTTATTTATAAATCCGGACTAAAGTTCATCGAACCCTTAAACGCTCAGCGGTATACAGACGGAAAATCTAATCTTCGATACCATTTGTTATAAGAAAATATTTTATATTTTTCTGTAATAATATCTCAGCCCACGACTCAAAGTGCTACTTAACGATAAATAAGCACCAAATTAGTTGAATCAAAAGGTTCTTCTGCATACATATGTCATGTCTTGCTGGGTAGGCAGAGTGTAAAAGAAATTAAAAAACGCCATATACCTATACTACACCACGTCTGAAAATTTTTGAAAGTCATTCAGAAGACAGTGTATTACTATAGTGACCTCTTAAATCTCATAATCGCTTACAATAACGGGAAATAAATGTGGTGTTGCTATACTAAGCTTCTAACACTTGCTGTGACATGCATTTAAATTAGTTCATTAGTTCAATGAGTTTTATTTTAAAACCATTTTATACTTTATTCTAGGAATTTCCGATGAAATATCTTTCTCAAATTTTGCACAAAGAATTTCTATTTTCGGTTGTGAAACTTTTATCAGGTACGTTTTCCATGCGAATTCAATTTTGGATTTCCAGGTAAAATGCTATTAATGAAATTGTGGTAAGTAATACAAGCAGATGTAGCGAGAAACACACGCAACGTCCGTTTGGAATAATACGAATTTCGACCTTATTTTCCTAGAATTATATGTTTATGACAAATTGTTTGGACGTGAAGACGCTGCGTAACTTCCCGAATGCTGCCCAGCGTCTTCACGTCCAAAATTCCTCATTGTCTCAAGACGAAAGCGTTTGAACACTGTGTCATGCCAGTGATGACACTGATGACCTATCGGTGCCGAGACGTGGTCTCTAACTGTCGTCCTCCTAAATAGACTAGGAGCCACTCAGCGAGCTATGGAGAGAGCTATGCTCGGTGTTTCCCTACGTGATCGAATCAGAAACGAGGAGATCCGTAGACGAACTAAGGTAACCGACATAGCTAAGAGAGTCAGTAAGCTGAAGTGGCAATGGGCAGGCCACATTGACTGATAATCGGTGGAGCAGGAGAGTTCTCGAGTGGAGACCACGTACCGGCAGGCGCAGCGTAGGACGGCCCCCCGCGAGATGGACAGACGATCTGGTAAGTCCGCGGAGAAATGCTGGATGCAGGCCGCTTCTAATCGGACAAGGTGGAAATATTTAGGGGAGGCCTATGTTTAGCAGTGGACGTCCTATGGCTGATATGATTATGATGATGACAAATTGTTTAACAAATGCAAATAACGCACCAACTAACGTTAGGTGTGTATAGCGCCTTACGACACCCACAGCAAAAATATGGGGTGATGCTATTCTCCACACGGATATACACTGCGATAAGCTTTGAGCTTTACTCCCTGTCGAGATACTTCAAGATCCTTTACTACAAGACGCCTAAAGAACTCTAAACTTTGCACCAAGTGGCAAACTATGGTGCCCTGATGAAACTCTCTTTGCAGTTTAATAACCTGCTTTTAGAAAGAACTATTTAATAGCAAGCTCAAGTTCTAACAAGTACTGCAACTAGTTATAGTTACGAAGTACGAACTTCCGTCATAAAATATGAAGTGCCTTAATTATTCACCGTCTTTTGTCAAGTACGAAACTAGGCATGAGTTAGGAGGTAGTGACGAAATTTCAAAATCATGTTAATACGGACTGATTGGGTCGAAATCTGGCAATGGGCAATTTGCTAATAACGAGAATTAGTCGCTGGGAATTAGTTGCAAAAACTAATCAGTTAGTGCACAAGATATACTTGATTAATTCGCAGGCTAGATTGGAACCGCGGTAGCCCAGTTGGTAGTGGCGTTGGCAGTACAGATGCTGAAGGTCGCAGGTTCAAATCCTACCTGTGTTGGAAAATTTTGCAAGTTTTCCAAAAATTGTATACTTAACACGAGAAGTGTTTTATTTATTATTCAATGTCACTGCCGCTTAGTCTACTATGAACAGAATGAGCAACTGATAAGAAACTTACGAAAGTAATAGGTACGTACCTACTTAATTTTTCATGGTAAAAATGTTTTTTGTTAAATGAAACTTTCTCTTTGTTTTAGCGGTTGTCACCATTCTATTAAATTATGGTATTATAGGAAGGATTTTTTTTGCAATAAGGTTTTTGACTACATAGCCTGTAATCACACAATAGAGAGTTTACAGAAGGTTCACTCGACCCTATTCAGGATTTTTCACTTGTTATGTAGGTAGCCATTGTTTCTACTTTCAAAAATCTCAAAGTAAAAGAATATCAAAACAGTAAAATCTGATACAAAAACGTCATAATGATTCTAAGCCAATTTTAATCCAAGAAATATGATGTTCATGGCAACCATCTTCTTAGTTACCTTGAGTTTTTCTGAGCTGTGCTGTCATCGACTCCGTGTCCCACAAAGATGTCGGTGTTTAGAAAACAGCTATCTTCGATAGATCAGTGGGAGGGATCCGGCAGTAATCCTTAAACGGTGAGTTGGCCAAGTTTAAACTTGTACCAACCATGATCTCCCGGCGTGCTGCAGAATTTACAACTATCCTCTAAGTTTTTAGCCACTGTAGGTAATAGTTGGAAATAGTAGCGTTTGGTGGGGAGCGTGCTTGTCATCGCAAAACAGGTACTACTTATTGGCGAGATCGCCCAAAATCGTAAGGCAGTAATTTTTATGCTGGCTGTGAAAAACCGCAGTATTTTGCGGCACCTTGCTTATACTATTAAAATCAACATTAAAATAAATGAAGCCTGTTTAAAGGGTACATCAAAAACAAAGATATCGGCAAAAGATTAGGTCCAGAGCGAGATTATTCGTCAAAAAAAGGCCAAATTAACGAAAATAGTCTTGGTAGTGGGCTGCTCACATCTATCGTAGATCTGACGGACGGTGGAGTAAGCAGGTTCTCGAGTGGAGACCACACCTCGACAGGCGTAGCGCCGGGCTCTCTCTCCGGCCCGATGAACCGAGAACTTAAAGAAAATGGCTGGTAGTGACTGGATGGCGAAAACAATCGTGCCTTATGGCGTAACCTGGAGGAGGCCTACATCAAACAGTGGACTGCTGTTGGCTGATGTGTAAATGTGATAATAAACCAAGTAATGATAAGGTTAATGGAACAATGGTGTAACGAGCTACAACGGAGCCTTGTTAACATCACATTTGGAAAATGAACACGAAGCATTAGGAGACAGGTATTCGATCTATTTTCAAAAGACTTTGTCTCATTTAGAGCTAAAGTTAAAAGGAGTCATACTGCGCCCAATGGATTTTTTGTTCAGACAAAAAAGGACAACGTTTTTTGAGAAATTTTAAATTTGAATGGTGGTTTAATGGAGGCTTTTTAGATGCATCAATCACCCTATCTTTCCCGTGGGTGTCGTAAGAAGCGACTAAGGGATTTGAAAGTTGATGCATGCAATTTTAGGTGACAGGCTGACAACCTGTCACTATGGTGAATTGATACGCAGACGGACGACGGTGTATCTGAGTGACTCGCAAACTATTGTCAGACATGGTGTAAGTATATCGCCCATTTTTGCAGCCGTTTGCGCTCTGTCTACCCCGCAAGGGATAAAGGCGAGATATGTTACGTATACCAGTACGTTTTACTTTTTACTTTGACATGGGTGTAAGTGCAAGGGATAGTGTACCGAAAACTTTGCAGGCGTGATTACCAGGCAGCTGAATAAATTTAATTTTCCCATCGGACATAGTGTCGGAAAACGTACCTACGAAGTCCAAGACTTTTTTCTTCTTGACAAAGTTGTTCAGTTTTAAGATAGGCTTAAAAACCAAGCGACGCGACAACGACGCGCGTCGTTGTCGCCGTCAAATTTTGACGGCGTCGTTGTCGCTGCGGTCTTGTAGAAAAACCCGACCGCATCCCATACAAACTCTAAGCTTCTCAGCGCGCTGTCAACGTGACGGCGTCGTGGCGCGCCGCAACGACGCCGTCGCTCGGGTTTCTGGTTCCCCCTACAAACCCATACAAACCAGTCATTTGACAGCGGCAACGCCGCGCGTCGTTGTCGCTGTCGCTTGGTATTTACGCCCACCTTTATGGTCTGATCAGGTATGCACAGTTTACGGTATATTCCACATCATCATGCGCGATTTGTTTGATACTAGTATAAATAAAGACAAAATAAAAAATATTAAGTAAATTTGCTAAACTTAGATTTATTTTGCTTATAATAATTAGAATTATAGGTAAATACAATATGTTACAAAATGCATAAATATTATATCTAACTTACTATAATTTAATGTGTAGCTTATAATCAATAATACACTTTCAACATTTAAAAGTAGGTACAATAGTATTAAGTTAATTTCGTTGTTTCCTCGTATAATAACGAAATACGGAGGTTATAATATGTATTATATAATTTAATTCCAATTTAAGTAAATAATCCGATTAGCTTCGGTAGCTATAGGTAACATACAATGAAAAAGATTATTTTAAGTTAAATAAAAATGTACATTTCAATTTACAACTATCATAACAGCCCCACAACAGACCACTGTTGGACATGGATCTCCTCTCGTATTGAAAACAAAACGTCATATAACTCCTTTTTCAATGGGAAGAAAAAATTCAAAGATCATTGCAGATTGTAGTAGGAGCCAATATGCCTAAACGCAACTACAAGTAGTAAGCAACTTTGTCATTGAAAAATTCTCTACCAATCGTAGGCGCAAGCTCCACAGATAAGACGTGAGACGAAAGATGGCATCTATAAGCCCCAAACTCCACAGAGAGGACAATGGACAGGAGAGGACATAGGACGTAGGGCATGATGCTTGACGTTTGACATCGCGACGTTTCCATACAAAATATACGAAAAAGTATTGACAAAGGCACACACAAGCGTCGCCAAAGCGTCGCATCTATGACAGCTAGCGTCAAAAACTAAGAAGAATATTTGACGATCACTTGTCTGTCAACTGTCATTCTTACGTCCTATGCCCTTCGTCTTTTTGGTGGAGTTTGCGCCTAAAACAAGTGATCGTCGGAGACCTGAAACGTACGACATCCCGACGCTTGAAACCGTTTCATTATAAAATGTATGACACAGAAGAGACAAAGCAACGGCTGACCATAGCTTGTCTGACAAAATGTCATCTTGCACGTCGCATAGCGCGTCTATTCTGTAAAACTTGCCCCTTGAAACGGAAGTCTGATTGTTAAACAAATTGTTTGCTAGTTGTTCCTTTAATCCAGCGTTCATCTTCAGACACCCTAAAGCTTAAATTCTAGACTCCTTTTGTGGCGCGAACTCTATGATTTCATCCTTGCCACTCGATATTCGAGTCCGGTGGAGATTTCTGTAAAGAAAGAAAAGATATCTATATTTACTTGTGACAGATATGAATTTTATACCTAGTCTTAAAACATTGTTATTTAGTTTTTATAAGGATCAATTTGTTTTGAGAGTCTCGGTTTTTAAGAAATAGCTAAGACACATGTCCCAAGCCTTAAATTTTGACTGAGATGTAAAGCTTGTAAAATTTAAGCTGATGGGCTAGGACCTTTAGGTACATTCAAAAGCATGTCCCTACTTGAGATTTGACATCTTTTACACAGGGTAAACCATGATGCTCTTTTCTTGGTGGTATTTTACAATAAAATGATTTCGTTGGGATACCTAATTAAAGTTATTTTGTCATCTTAGCTTCATCAAATCGTATTATGCCCCCTGCTGCTAAATCCAAAAGTAAGAAATGAAGCAAATATAAATAAATTACAAGTAAATACAAATAGTTCACCTGTGAAACAATATTAACCAGTCTACAAGCGGGGCAGAACCAGTCGCCGTCTGGCGGTATGACGATGCCAACACAAGGAAAGTGGTACCACTGGACGGCACAGTTCGGTCCATCGCATCCAATCATGGGCTCATCCAAGGTCATCCCACAGTAGCAGTGCTCAGGCTCATCGTCCTGAAGGTTGATGAATATCGGGAGGACATGACACACGTGTACTGCAAACCTCCATCGCTTCAGGCCGCATTCGAGGCAGGGTAGGCTCTCAGTTCCGTGCCTCCAGTACAAGTGTTCCAGCAGAAGTCTGTAGTCGTAGAAACACATGGCACACCGGTCGCAGGGGTGCATTGATACGGTAACTACTTCCGTGTTTGCCCCTAGAGCCACTCCCAAAGGCATTGCTGGATTTTATAAGTATAATGTACGTACACCCACCCAATGTCCTTTTTAAGGACAAAATAGTAAGCGCTAAAATAAATTGGGCGTTATAATGTTCCCAACCTAACACACTGGAGGGGAGTTATTAATTTGGAATATCACTCTTACTATTACCAGTGCTAGTTGAAGAATGTTTAGAAAGCAAAAATTTACTTCCTATTTAAGCGAACGTAATTCCCTAATTACGCCTAATTTAAAAATGTGTTGACTAGATAGCAATCAAAGTCATCCCTTTACTCGTTACAAAAATAACCGATTTGTTAATTGACGACAATTTGGTTAATTGTTAATCCGAAACGTACACAAAGGACCTTAATTAAAGAGTTGCCGATTATCAATTTTTAACCCCCGGCGCGGATTAGCTATTGTTAGTTTTGTGGATGAATCATAGTTTTACGTGAATACGATTACTTTCAATGATGGCAAGAACTATGCCATGTGATGCCAGCTTAGAATTGCTTAACCCCATGTCTTTCCCACGGGTAACGTAAGATGCGAAATACTTGAATTTTTCATGTGTAGGTATTACAATTTTAGGCGACGCGACAGGCTGACGAACGTTATGGTTGTACAATATTTTTGGAACGCCCCTGAAATTATATGTTAGAAATTGAGATTTCGAACGCGTTTTTACGCTTTGCCTAAAAGGGATAAAAGGCGTTGGTACCTATGTATATACTATGTATGGAAGAAAACATTTTATGTCGTGCGGGATACCGAGTCGTCCAACAACCCAATAAACCCTGGTGTCAGAGTCTTACAACCGACAATGACTGTACCTGAAGTATCAGAAACTTCGGATTGTTATGCCTAGAGTGCATCGCAAATGCACCGGACAATATTGCGGTTCGAACTAAGATAGATGGCAGCACGTCGTAGATATATCACTATACTCTTTTGTAAAATCCCTTTGTACATGAACTAATTCCGGCAAAACACCTGAAAATCATGCGGTGGATACGAGGGTGTATATGAACACATCAAATTCAGAACGCAACTCAAAGACTAGACCAGTCTGTCAAATATCTTTTGCTGCTTACTATCCTACATGTCATAACTAACATATTTACGTTTTCTAGTTGAAAAATCAGGAACCTAGAATGCAAGTAGTAGGTATAGAAAGAGTTTACCTTACATAAAATTCGCAAGATTCTACAGATTTTCAAACACCATGATTGATTACATAACAAGTATAAAACACAAACAATCAAACGCACAATACTGAGTGATTGACCGAGATGTACTTTCATACTTACTTACATTTTTGCATGAAGATTTTACAGGTCTAGGAAGAACTTACACCATTTTCATTTTGAATAGGATCTTAGCATGTGACTTCAGCTTTTTACTTTGAGTGTTATTAGTTATTAATAATGTGTTTATTTTCTTAGTTTTCTTTTCCATCTATGCTCGTGTAAAGTTAGTAAATTTTCATAAAATCATCTAGGATGTGTGAGAATATAAAACTAGTGAATATTTTATAGAAAATAACTTTACCCAATTAGGAGGACAGATGAAAAACTGATTGTGAAGTGATAATGTTGTACAGATTTGTGTTTCTAAGTGTGATCCGTATCGCTATGGGAATGCTGAGGGACTTTTCAGACTGTCATGACGACCATGGGCTGAAACCGCCTGATGGGTTGCTGAAAGACCATCTGTTTACTTGGGTGGCATTCGTACAATACATACACGGTAAGTTCAGAGAACTTCATAAGTATTTACCTACCTAGTTAGTTGTACAGGGTGGTAGGTACCGAATTACGGACTTTCCCGAAAAGCTATGTTCAAGAAGTCAAACTGAACAAAAATCAAAACATAAAAAATAAACTGCTTCTCATAAAAAAGGGCTTGGTGAGCTCACATTTTTGTTCGGCCGGCCATTTTTTTTTCATAATTCGCTGTGTCTTCCTTGGGTAAAGTTATTCTTTAGTTATCTTATCAATAACCCATCCTAAATGCCCAGTTTTGCTCTCACCCTACATAAGTATTGACTTATTTTGTTACAGTGACTACCTCTTTGCCCCACCACAGCAAAGCGCCAAGGGTTGTGTTGGTTCACAAACAATTCGGACTGGGAACTGCGACAGATCTTCTGCATTTGCCTAAGAATTACAAATTGTAAGTATACTATTAAACCTAATAATAAAGCGACATTATTTTAGTACATGTCCGTAGGATGCCCTGATCGATGGGCTCGAATTATTACGGCAGATTACCTCAAGGCGGGTCTCGTCGTAGAGGCGCATAGGGAGTCCGAAAAAGATGGTGAGACGATTTCGATACCAATTTAAAGGATTGGCTAGAGGTTGCACAAGACCGCAATAAGTAGAAGACCGCGGGGGAGGCCTTTGCCCAGCAGTAGCGGGATCTGGTAGGATATCAATATCAATACATAGTATAAAGTAAAGTCCCTTCCCATGTCTTCTATATGTATGTTTCCTTATATCTTTAAAACCCCTCAACGGATTTTGATGAGGTTTTTTTTAATATCTAGAGTAAGTTAAGGGGCAGGTTTTTAAATATTCTTTACCTCAAATTTTAACCCCCTAAGGGGTAACAAAGGGTTAAAAGTTTGTATGAAAAATCATTAATTTTAAATGGGATCTGTTTCAAAATTTGCGATTAGATCAAATGGCTAAAAAATGAGTAGGTACGTTTTTCAGTGATTTTTGATTTTTAACCCCTAAAGAGGTAAAATATTGGTTTGCAGCGGGTGAAACCGCTAACGGGCAGCTAGTTAATAATAATTATGTTTTAGTAGGTACACAGATGAGACTGAAAGAGAAGAAATACGTTTTCATAACGTCGGCTTCTGTTTCGCATCCTCTCCAGGAATAGAAGTTAGCTAGGAAATTCTGTGAAATCTATGTAATGAGTAAAAGACATTAAGTTGAGATGAGATGTTTCGCCGTCGGTATGGAAAGGGACAAATATCACAAAAGGTTCACTCGACCCTATTTAGGATTCTCGCGACTGTCAATTGTTACATAGCCAGGAATACTACTGTCACAAATCTCAATAAGAGAATATCAAAACAGAAAAATCTGATACAAGAAGGTCATAATTATGATTCTGAGTCAATTTTAATCCAAGAAATATAACGTTCGTGGCAATCATCTTCTGTTACCTTGAGTTCCCCTGAGATTCCAGTTACTTCCAGTTAAAGCCAGTAAGCGTCAAAATCGTCGCTCATCTGTAAAGGCACGCCTTCTCCCTAATTTGTGCCAATATCATGTTTCTACCCGTCCGTATGGTACCAGGGACCATTAGTGTGGTGTACCGGGAACTCTGCGAAGAGAAGCTAATGATGAGATGGTGTTTGTTTTTAGAGGGAACGTGGTATTCGGTGACTACGAACGTGACGAAGAAGACTGCGGGCTGACGTTGTCACAGATCAAGATCGGCCTAAAGTGTCCCCGAGCCTATATCGAGATGCCAGTTTCTGATATCATACCACATCCAGAGTTCACAAGGTAAACTATGTATGTACTTAAGGTTTAACAGCCATAACATCATCTTATAATAATAGCATTACCCATTAATTTTCGACCTTAAAATAGCAGCACCCATAAATTTTGTACAAAGTTACTAAGAGATGTATCCAGGGAATGAGCAGTAGCGTTCCCTGTGAATAATTACTTTGTCAGAGTTTTTCAACCGCTTACTACAAGTAGCAGGCCTCTGACATGGTTGTGTACCGACTGCCATCATAGACAGCAACCGGGACGGCTTAACGTGCCCATCCGAAGCACGGAACCATCTTGCTTATCGGACAATCAGGTGGTTCAGCCTGCAATGTCCTAATCAGACTGGGAACAAATTCACAAAGTGATAAATATCAACTTTGTGAGCGACCCCACCGGGAATTGAACCCGGAACCTTCTGCTTGGCAGGCAGTCATACTAACCACTACGCCACATCGGCTGTCGAACTTTGCACTAAATCGGCCTGCCAAGCGAGGGAAAGCCCATATCCAGCAGTAGATATAGAACACAAGGCTGTAGTAGTACCTAGTACCTACTTAGTATCAAACAGTCCATTAATGAATGGAAGGAGGCAAATTTCCTCCTTGTTAGACGAGGGCCATGTCCATCTCCTAGTAGGTATAGTAGGCGGTTGAAAAACTCTGACACCATGGGTTCATCGGGTCGTTGAACTACTCGATGTCCCTCACGAAAAGAGAAAGACAGAGGTATACAGGGTGTAAGAGACAGTGTATCGAAAACTTTGCAGGCATGGTCAGATCATGAAACTGAACAACTTTTACTATGGAGCCAATGATGGGAAACGAGAAAAGAATTCCGACCTCCCATACCAAATTCACGACCAGCTGATTTTTTTGTTTACTACCATACCTACGTTCCATTGGGAAAGTTGTTCAGTTCATGGTCTGAACACGCCTGCAAAGGTTTCGTTATATCGTCTCTTATACCCCGTAATAGGCGAGCGAAGATGAATTTTACTGCTTCTTCTCTTCTACTTCTGTCTTGTGGGACGCAATCGATAAACGACTAGATGGACCCTGGAGTTTTGAACTGCCTTAAAGGCCTACCTGCTAGGTGCGAAAACACCACGGTTTTTCGGGTTGTTCGTCGACTCAGTGTCCCACAGGTTTTGCAACATTGAGATCAGTGTTTTTAAAACACTATTTTCAGATTCGGAGTTGGCAACAGTATCGCATTAATTAAGTTTCTGAGACCAATGAAATCACGTAAGTACCTAATTAAGATTTCATATAATATTTGCAGTTAAGTTGAAATAAGTTATTTATGGGAATGTTATAGATATCTATCTATATCAGCCTATTGCCGTCCACTGCTGGACGTAAGCCTCCCCCAGGAAACGCCATAAGGCACGATCTCCCATTTTTGCCATCCAGTCGCTAGCTACCAGCTTGCTTGCTTTTTTCAGTCATCGGTCCATCTGGCCGAAAGGCGTCTAAAGCTACGCTTTCCGAGGCGTAAAGAATGTAATTGCGCTCAAAATATTGCCAAACGAAAAGTACTTTACTATCCAAACTCGTAGTTCTTTTTCGCTCAACTAACATTTGACTTCCATTTGACACTCGTTCTATTTATATCCTAGATAATGTTTGTACCTATTCTATGGTTTGTATTAACACTTCATTAGGTATATTCAACAATCATACATCTTTGAAGTATTTCAATTTGATACATCATCATCTTCCTGCCCCCATCTCAATTACTTGGGGTCGGCGCAACACGTTTCGTTGAACACAAAATAGTGTTGAAAAAGGATTTGGTAGAATTTTACGACCGGCCGCCTACCAGACGTCAACCCTCCTTGGGAATGCTTTTGTGGTGGATTAACCGCCACCTTAAGGAGGGCTGGCTGTTTGGGTCGGGTTTATCCCTCGGTCACCTCTTACGACCCCCACGGGAAGAAAGGGGGTGGTGCTATTCTACTCTGCCGGCACGGCACAATGTGATACATAACATAACTAACAACAAATTAAGAACAAATTTTGAAAGAAGTAATAAGCTACTTAAACGTGAATTTCTGTTGTCTTATTTTGTCGTAAAGTATCGTTTTTCAGATTATAATTAACTTCTAATGAAACTTGAAACTAGGTAGCAACCGACGATAATATTATGTATCGAAAAAAGTACCTAGATGTATTTTATTACTTTTTCCACGAAATGTAAATATATATCATTTTCGCAGAAATAAAATACGTTTACCTTAGCTAGCGGCTGGTAGTAACCGAGTAACGAAATCAGAACACACCGCCTCTTTTGCAGTATTGTATGGGACCGCATGAGAGTCACCACACCGCAGTACGCGCGTGATGAAGTGCAAGCATCGGCAGTATATTTCATTTCCCTCATGTAATCACATACATTACAACTAGTGCCGTATATTCTTTTAAACTACACGCTTTTCTAAAGGCAAAATTCGATGTACATTGCGTAGCCGGTTAGCCATTATGATCATATTAATAAACCGGCTACAGCACTAATTTCTGTTCACTCAACGGCAATGTTCATCGGTTTTTTTAAAGCATGCAGAATTTTCCACCGCATGCTGGATTCGAACCAGTGACCCTCGCCATCTGTACTGGCGACGCCTCTACTAACTGTTCTACGCGGCTCACTCCAAGCTCGCGGGCTCGGAGTGAGCCGCCGTAGCCCAGTTTGTAGAGGCGTAGGAAAAATTGTATGGGTGGCTACGGCTTTCCCTGCGGTGGAAGACCTACGTCCAGCTGTGGCTGATGTGACGAGTTTTGGGTTAAAGCCTTCTTTATTTCAGATTACATGATACCAGTATGTTTGCCTACACCTTTTGAGCGCGACAGACTAAGAAGGAAGAAAGTGGTTTTTCTGGTTGATTACGTAAGCTGTAAGTGATAGTAGGTAATTAATTTCTACGAAGTGTAACGTCACTTTCAAAGAACATCACCCCAGTTACGTACCTTAACTCCCGACTAATATCTAAAATATTACCACAACGAGAGCATGACTAATTCAGACAAGCCTTATTATAGTCCATTCGCAATCGCGAAGCGGAAGGCCATGTTACGCTGGTCACAATACTTTAATACTGCACTACCAGCGTACCTTGGCCTCCCGCTTAGGCTGGCCATGACACTTTGATTTTTATTGGATTATATCTCAGTAACTTATACCTATATATTCGCATCTACATCGAAATGCCTGTAAATGGGTATGTTTTTATCTAACAGTTTGGCTTATTTGGAGGAAACAGGTTTCTTAGATAAAGAATACTTACTACCTACTATTTTTAAAGGTAAGAATAATTCTTAAAGATTTGAACGCTTTTACAGCGATGCCCAGAGATTTTGAACTGGAGAGGATGGCAAAGAAGACACTCAAGTTGTTCACACATAAAGAATGCAGGAGACATCGTATGCGTTCGGTATGAGTCTTCATTATATCTACCTACCTACTGTAATTTCATCATCACTATGCCATTTATCTTTTTTCTCTGTAATTTAACTGCAGTGTGTCGATTTAACCAAATTTAGGCCCGATGACAGTAGCAGGCTAATACGTATCTGCATTATTTACTCAGCTCCCTTTGAGAGTGGGGCAAGGTAGACATGGTGACTGAAAACTAACCCAGTACACGAACATACTCCAGAAGGCGAGACAGACTTTCGTATAGCTGTAAAATATTTGTTTTTCAGAGACTTGGCAGTGAGGGTGTTACACATGTCCTATGCACGTCCGGATGCGGCGTGAGGTCAGGTGCACCGATTTTAGCTCATGCAGCCGATGGGCCTTTTGAGTTGGTAAGAAAATATTTGATAATATTACGATGGTTGGTATTTTGCCGGTTAAACATTATCAGCAGCATTTGGCTCATATTATAGCTCGATTTTTATAACTGTGCACATGGAGCTGCCAAAATTCATTAAATAAGCCAGCTACCAGCCCCCTTAAATACCAGCTATTGTTCTGTTTTTTCATAGGTTTTGAACTTTAAGTTGAGGGTAGTAAGATTCAAAATCACTGGTACATATGCTGTACCACGGGGAATGAGGACTTAAGCAGTAAGTACACAGCTGGACGTAGGCGTTGCTCAGATTAGATACGCCTTATGGCACGATCTCCCGTTTTTGCCATCCAGTCGCACCCTCTTTACGGCATTCATTGGTCTATCTGGTCGGAGGGTGTTCAGCTCTACGCAGCAGTTGAGTAAAATGAATTAACATTTAACATAGGTTTTCATACAATTCTCCCTTACCAGTAAAACAATTGGTATTTCAGATTGGCATAAACGCAGGAGGCGCCCCCTGTCGGTCCAGAGCCAACCGCCGTCGCCTGAACCCACAGCCGCCTATATACATCGACATCTATCCGTATACACAGTGGATCTCAAATGTGGTCACTGCGCACATCATGCCGAGGCCGTACCCGGAACACTTTCAACTCACGGATTTTGGAGGTAAAGTTCTCTCTTTTTTCAAAAGGATAAGCGAATTCGTATGTGTAGGTAGGTACAAGAGATAAGTAGGTAGCTATTTTGTTCATCTTTCGTCATATGACAGCGAGTTTTTAAGTAACCTTCTAGTAGGCTACTAACGTGGTTGTGTAAAGACCACCGCTGTCAACTTATCGCTGACAGAAAGCGAGACTGACGACTGACTGCAAGAGGTTTCTCTCCGACACAGGGAACTATGTTTCTCAAAGACCATTTCTTACAAATTCCTAACCAAGTTAAGAAAAAGTCCCAAGGACGAGTCTACGGATATTACTAAGTTACATTTCCTTTCGCAGGTTACCAAGTTCATCCTGAGAAGAACAGTTATCTAAGAGCAAGGGCTGGACCGCCAACAAAGTCAAAGAGGGAGGGATGGCGGTCCAGAACGTTCGTCTCGGGCCGATCTTGCTTCGACAGGTTTTCGAAACAGAAAAAGATGGCGTTCTTCTACGACGAGAAGTTTGAGGTGAATGCTGACCCGCCCGGGAAACTTAACATCTTTATGAAGGTGAGTGAGTTAAACCAAATTTTTACGGCTGTCAAAGTTGAACCTACTTACTCCCGGCGCTGCCACGAATTCTGCCCGTATTCTGCGTCCTACCGATAAGCGCTGGTGTCAGAGTTTTTAAATTAACACTCTAAGCATAACATGTAAAAAACGTCAGGAGTAAGGAAACAGGAATATTGATAAATGATTAAGCATGCAGATCAGAAGCAGGTATCACCTAGTGAAAAAGACTGTTATGAATGGCAATGCAACCACAACACCACTACTGCTGGACAAGGCCCTTCCACTATTGGGAATGTATTGCCATACTCACTGAGACTGGCGAGCTGAGTCCAAGAGGAAGAATTGGAGTGAAGTTATTCTCAACACCACACTTTGCTTTTCCTCGGCAAGCGAAAAGATAGTAGAGGCTGGGCGGAGAAAACGTTAGATCGTGCCTTATGGCGTATCCTATCGCTATTTGACTAGGTCGTTAATAAAATACAAAAGTTGTATGCTTAAAACTATTGCCGAAAAATATATCGTTTTTAAAAATATTGAACACAAAAATTATATAAAAGTTATTGTTTTGACTCCATCCAAAATATTGAATTTTGACGTCATATTTCAGTAAAACTTACACAAAATATCGTTTCCTGCCGTCTTAAAAAGTAGCTCCATTGACCTGTCAGTCTAGTAGCGGATTATAGTACTACATACACAGTACTCGTGATGAAGTTTTTTATTAACCGTTTTTATTATTTGCAGATATTCGCCACCTGGGATGTAACAATACAATGCGTTAAAATGACTTTACCTAATCGTCTGTCAGAGCCAACTATAAAGGGAGTACGAGAATCTAATGTTAGTATAGAATTTGTAAGTAAATGGTTTCCGTATACATTTTACTTCAGTCTTGGCTTGTATGGACGGAACTCTACAGACGTCGAAAGGGAAACGTGGTTGGACTGGTTCTATTATGGTAGAGGATAGTTCAAGGTAATAAAATAACGGATGTCACAATATAAGCTCTAAGGGCTAAAAAATTTGATATTTTTAGTTTTTAATTTTGTAAACTAGACAAGACGACCTAGATCCCTCGTGTTTAAATTTATTTCATGGTTAATTAAAATATAATCACAAAATTAAATTATATCTTGTCTTCTATGCATCCAATCCTTACTTGACGTAACGACGCATTTCGGTAGTATATTTTCACAAAAGTTCCAATCCATAATTATTATGAGTGTATTACTAATCATAGTGAGAAGACTAACAGAAGACGACTAATATATACTATTCAAACTTTTTCAAAGATTCAAATCCCATCAGTTAAAAATGCAAGGCTGCAATCTCGGATAAGGGATAATGCATAATGGTTTTAGTAAAATGTACGCATATAGTTTGTATGAAAATTTCAACTTTAAACTTTGGTGCCATAATGGAAATTGCTCAGTACGATGGCCTACACAATGTCTCCAATTTAATGTATTTCTCCCGGAACACGTTGTATTCAGTAAACTGAGTATGTTGACTTAAGCACTATCAAAGAATAGTAAATATAGCTAGTCCCAGGTAGTCGGTGCGGTGGTCAAGTAAGTCTGCAGGTGGCTGCACCATACCAACACCCGCTCAAAACCCGTACAAGTCTGAGTTCACCCTAAAACCCCCAACCCTCCAGCTACTGTAAGGCAACGGAAATCTGTCGCCAACACCTCCACATTTGCCTGGAATACGAATATTGCGTGCGCCCTCATTCAATATCCTTTTTCCAAACGAACAATTTTATCGTCTTTGTTACTTCCACCCTATGAACACTAAACCCTTAAAGGGAATTCGGACGTGCACATAAAAAACTTTTTTGTTAGTATGCCAAACTATTCGGCTTGCCGTAGGAATGTTTGTTATCAGGCTACATATCAACGAACCCCTTTTGGGGATCGCTCTGTACTGGTTTATGCTTATAAACTCTATGAATTACCAGCTTAAGTTGACCCCTTTAACATTTGGTTGATGTGTTACTTATTTTAGCGGTCCCTTAAAATACCGCAAAATCATACCTACGGCACGGCATATATTTTATGGCAAAAAAGTTTTGTGATATGACATTTAATTGTCCAACTTTGACAACAGGGCAGAACATTTTAAAACTTTCTTACATACGTATTTGTTGCTAAATATGGAGATAGCGGTTTTTTTAATAAGCTTGGTATTTACACAAATTAGGGAAACGGCGCGTGTGGTATTTACTACATGAGTATACCCACATTTACTGAAATACATACATACCTAGTTTTCTTGCCCTAGAAGCAGCAAAATCTTACATTTTCAAATGTGGAAGGTAGAAGCAGGGAAGGAAACGGAACCGTCCGCTCCATTTTTTATGGCTACATTACTGCTCAAATGAAACTTTTTAAGATTTCTTTGGTTGCCTTTGAAATTTTGTAGCAGCAAAAAACAGCATATTTTTTTGTCAGAAAGCACACTTTGCAGGATGACTACCCATTAATATGACTAACTGCAACCCACTTGATAAAATGGTCTGGAATCAGTTCGCCGACTTGCTCATTTCGCATACCGGCGTATGGTGGGCACCGTAAAAATACTTATCTTACGCGCGAGAAGTTTTCAGGCGTGTCAACTAGTAGATTTTATAACAACAAGTGAAGATTTTCGAAATGAAGGAAGGTGTAAAGAAAATCAAAGTCACAGCAAATCTACTAATAAGTAAACGCTGCTGTATGTATGTACCTACATACAAGCATTCACATGACATCTATTCACTATAAGCGATTGAAATTCAATTCAATGGCCAACTAGGTTAGTAAATCAACTAACTAATACCAGTAACGTGCCAGTACTGCCAGTAGCTAAGTATAATACCAGTTATATAAGGTCCTATTAAATTCACTGCAAATATTTTAAGGGCATGCGTAAATATGTATAAGATAAACATCTAAGGCATTTTAAAAAAAATCTACACGCTAGATTTTTTTTAAATTTTCAAGCAAACTTTTCAATTAATTATGTGAACATCCTTTGACTGACCCGATTGACGTTCCGCCACGTAGACAGGATTCACTTACACGGCACGCACACTAACAACCAACCAATCACAGCACCGTAATTTGGCGCGTAATTTAAATTCATCGAAGCGAAGTGTGTATTTCTAGGACAAACAGGGTGCACTTTTTTCGTTTTTTTTTTTAGTTAAATGCAATTTTCTTGAAAACTAGCGTGTAGATTTCTTTAAAACTTTGCTTAGTACATGCTTATTTTTTATTTGATCTGCCCCTAAAATATTTGCAGTGAATTGAATAGGACCTTATATTTTGTGACTAGGTACAATATGAAGTTTATCAATGATTAGCATGTTAAGCGTGAATTGAGTAGTAAGTAGGTAGATGCACGGCTATGGATTTGAGCTTATTATCAAATTAGTAAATGTAGTTTTCCTAACTCAAAATCATTACGCATACATCGAATGACTACTGATACCGATCTAAAAATATTCCGCCAATATTCAAGGACCTTAACTTACTTCTTTGAGATTGCCCAGGTCCCCGTATGGTATATCTATCGACTAATGGTCAACCGTATAGTAGCGGTGGTACCGCCTACATAGCATTCCCATAGAGGGTTGACGCCAGGCTTTCTACGTGCCAGAGCCGGCCAAAGCTATGCTATAAAAATGGTGAATGTGTATGTGCAGTTTAGTATAATATGAAAAAGAAAAATCTTAAACATAAAGATAATCCAAAATATTATCTTCAAACCACAGCAATCGAGTACGAAATAAAATCAGATTTGCGCGTCTCAATATACGAGAACTTATTTACAAAGCCCACTATAACACAGCAGATATATTTTTCCAGCGCGCCGAGCGATTCTGAGCCCCATTTCCATAATACACGTAGCGTACACATGAATTTAAAAATCAGCGACGTAAGACGGGACTGTCGGGTAAAGTTATCCGGGATTACCAAGGCGTCCTCGTATGCAAAGTGAGGCTCTAAAGCAGGGGTCGCCCACACAAGGCTCGCGCTCGATATATTACACTTATATCTTCGGGGTAGACAGAGCGTATACGGCTGTCTGACAAAAAATTGAGAGTCATTCAGGAGACGGTGTATCACCCTGTTCATCTCCCTCATTTACTACTACTACTAGTTCATCACCCTGTGTTATCAGCCTGTCGCCTAAAATTGCAATACACTTCACTTCTCAAATTCTTTAGTCGCTTCTTACGGCACAGATATGAGTCAATGCTATTCTAAGCCCGCGCACCACACGGCAAGAGATATACCTACAAATCTTCGTGTGGAGCCGCCTTAGAATAGTATAACCCTATTTCTACCCGTGGGTGTCGTAAAAGGCGTCGCAATAGATGGATCCAGGGAATGGGCAGCAGAATTCCCTAAGAACTTACAACACCCTGCACGGCGCTTACCAATCCGTCTGCCAATCGTGGTAAGTATGGAATTACCTTCAATTAGGGGCGGGCTATGTCCAGGAGTGGACTGTTGTCGCTTTATTAGTAGTACCTAAGAATTTGGGCAAGCGTAACATTGGACGTGTTGCGGGCAGATGGACCGATGACTTGGGCGGCTAAAAGTGAAGTTTGGTGAAAACGTGAGATGTCGTACCGTGAAGGATGTCTACTCGTATTTGCGTCGTGACAGCTCGATTGATTTGATCAAAACACTTCAAAGTATAGCGTCCACTTCTAGAAGTAAGCCGTAAGATGGATCAAAAATTGTTCTGAAAATATGACTCAATGTACGGGAATCAGTAGAACGTCGAGCAGTATACTTAAAAAATGTTGTAGACCCCTGCACCATAGCCTGCGACTGACATAAAAACCACGCTAAAGGGTGTATTTTATCCACTTCATGGACATCGCCTGAGAGAGCCTAAGTGGATGTAGATATATAGGTCTTTTATTATAATTAGCATTCCTTGGCTCAGTAATTTAGCTAGTCCATTTTTTACCTCCAGGTTTCTGTAAGTACAAGATAAGATAAGATGGTAAATGCTTTTGGGTTGAGAGAATGTTTGTGTGGTTCTGCAAACCTAAGTTGCCAATTAATTCCAAAACCAGTTGTCAGATTTTGATGTGGTTTTCAGTAATAGTCAGGTGTTACGCAAACAACTCTCCAGGGGGCACTGCAGTAAACCGTCGTGAATATTTTCAGATTTGGTGTTTGGTCTGGCCCGAAAGCGTATTGGTTAGCACCCCTACCTGCCACGCCGAGGGTCGTGGGCGTGGGTTTGATCCCCACCGACACAAATATTTGTTATATTTGTGTCGGTGGGGATCAAACCCACTTCTTCTTGTTATGTCAATTTTCAAATATTGTGTTTTCTATGTATAATATGTACGTACCTACTTACAAAAATTTTAATATTCCTGTCAGCGTAGCATTGCACCGGGCTACAGATCGAAACCGATGGAGGCGTGCTGTTGACAGTCTACGTAGTCACGATCCTCAGCAGTGAGGGAACGACTGAAGAGAGAGAGACCTACTTACAAAAAAAAAAGGATGTAATTGATATCAGCTATCTAGTAACCATAGTACAAGCTTTGCGTAGCTTGGGGCTAGATGGCCCTATGTGAAATGTCCAGGATATTTCATCATCATCATCATAATTTTTGGAAAACTTGCAAAATTTTCACCGCATACAGGTTTGTTTGCAAATTTTGCAAGTTTTCCAAAAATTGATTACCTAATACGAGAAGTGTTTTAACATATGGTATTCAATCATCATCATTGCTAGCCTGTGTCCTCCCACTGCAGGGCAAAGGCCTCCCTCCCTTTCCTCCATTCCTCCCTGTTTTGGGTCGCTTCCTTCCAATTTCGGTGTGGCGCATGTATTTTCAGGATATTTATTTATTTAATTTATTTATTTACTTCTTACTATTTATTTAGAGTCTTCAGAGAGAGCTCCTGGAATCGAGCCCACTATCAATTTACCGGGTATTTAGCGGAAGGCTTTATTCCCCAGCAGGCGGCGGCTGGAGGTCGCTAAGTGTGGGCAATAAATTCCAAAGAACATTACTGCAGGTGCTTTTTCATTAGTCTTACTGGCTCTTAGCAGTTACTGCGCTTCTGTGGTTGAAAAAAGCTTTTAAAATTATAAAACTAGTCTGAGATTGCAGTTTTATTAGTATTCGTGATTTGTGGGTACATGAATGTGAATATGGAACTTATTGTTTTTTTGTTGGTTACGCTAACTTTTAAGGGATTTTGCTGACTACAAAACATAGCTTCGTGATAGTAGTAGGTAGGTGGCCTGCTACTTGCAGTAGGCGGTTGAAAAACTCTGACACCAGGGTTCATCGGGTCGTTGAACGACTCGATGTCCCACACGAAAAGAGAGAGAAGAGTAGGTAGGTACTTCATGACATGACCATTCAGTTTGTACCTGAACCTACACCGGACGACTTATTGCAGCAATAGAAAAAAATACAAAATATTGCTATGTCAATACTATCAGGCGCTATTAGGAGCATTAGGAGGGTGCTACGATGCCTACGGTTCGTAGAAAAGTGCTACGAATATAGAAAACTAGGCCATTTCTTAGAAATCGAAAGATCTAGCTAATATCAGTAGTAGCACAGGTAGTAGTTAAGTTTAGTATGTATTTGAAGATTCCACAAAAAGGTGAACGTTTTTGGTGTAGATGACGCTTTGTTCAGTTTTTATCAAGTCAGCCCGTCGGTGTTGAGAGGTATGTCTCGGGTGTTGACGCTATCTCATGAAATTCGTACATTTCACAAGTAGATGTGTTAAAAAACAAAAAACCCGACCGCGGTAATTTTAAATTTGTATTTTGTTGTAAAAATCCGCCATTTTGAAAGTACAGTTTTTAATATAGGTAGCCAGTGTCACTCGCGCTGCTGAGACAAATCTAACGACACCTCATATGTCAAAATCCACCTATCCGTATGGGCTGATGCCCGTGAAAAAGAATTTTCTTGTCCTCATACAATACATACATACAAACATATATACATACTCTCGAAAAACATAACCCTCCTTCTGAGGCAGTCGGGTAATTAGAAAAGAGTTTCGAGCGTCGTGCTGTCTCACGTCTTACGTCTAAGAAGTAATAAGTCTAATATTGTACTAGACACATTGTAAAAAAACTGAACATTTTCTGGCACAAAATACCAAGGAAAACACAAGTGATACGTATCGCCATTTTAACGTTCATAGCGAGGTGCTTTGAAACACTTATCATTTGCATGTTCTCTATAAAGAGAGAGTTTTGCACTAGAAAATTTACTTTATCTACATTTTCGCTCTAAACGGTTTCGAATTTCAAGTGTATTTCTTTATTAAGTGGTTTCACGTGACTTTTGAGAGACGTAGAGTAGCATCACCACATTTCTACCTAAAGGTGACAATCAACTAAGAGGTGAATGATGACAATGGGCCGCAGCGTTAAAGCACAAATCAGGGAGACGGCGCGCGGTACGCCTATACAGATGGCTCACTCAATACTAGGGACGATTTTGATGCTGAAAATAACCGGATACTCAGTAGCCCGAGCGGCGACTGGTCTCATCCATACCTCACAAAAGAATAGAATAATTTAGCTATGTACGGGTAGAGGAGCTCGAGTACTTCGGATTGGTCGTGGTCTGCCAGCTGCTATCTTGGCACGTTTGGCGGAGTAGCTAAAAGTATGCCCTCTTAAAAAGTAAAAAATATCTCATCGAAGAATAGAATGAAAATATATCGTACCGATAGCTTGCTTGAGTCTGCCTACATATATACTGGTCTGCCTGGCCACAGCCTGGCAGATTTCCCGGTCCGACCACTTTTACTTTTTTTAGTAAAAATTTTATCTCTTCGAATAAAAGAATAAAAATATGTCGTACCGATAGCTTGCTTAAGTCTGCCTAGAAAAATACTGGCCTGCCTGACCACAGCCTGGCAGTTTTCCAGATACGACCACTTTTACTTTATTTTGAGAAATTTTTATTTCTTCGAATAACAGTGTAGGAGGAGTGATGAGGCCAGTAGGCCGAGTGACGACGGAGGAGGGAAAAGGGTTGCAACCCACCTGGTCAGGGAGTTGAGACCAGGGGAACGACTGTTCCGACCGGACATGTTTGGAAGTTGTATTTATAGCGATCGACGGAAACACTTCGATACCGCGTTTCAGGCTTCGTCTTCTGATTGGCTAATCTTCTCTCATAGTGTGACGTAGCTTGCTATACAGTTGCTAGGCAGCTGAGGACTTTGGCTTGTGGGGCGCATGCGCGCCGCCACATCACTCCCCCTTTTTGGAGTGTCGAAGACGCTGAGCCATTGATGTCTTGAGGCAGAGATGCTTCATCGTGCAGTCAGGCGGTGAGGCTAGCAGGCATGTAGCAGTGGTAGAGCAGGCTGCACGCTGGAGTGTGTCGACAGTCGTGGCTGCTGTAGACCCTGAGATGCTTGAGTGCCGACCGAGGATAGAGCACATGTCGTACTGTAGATCCAATACTGGTACTGCGATGAAATGCCGAAGACCAAGTGGCTTGATGATGCGTTGAGGTTAAGCAGTCCAAGTTGCGCTGATGTCCGGTGGAGTGGTGACGTCATATTGCACGGTGCTGCAGTCTGGCGAGGCGTTGCGGTGAGCAGGTATGCAGAGGCGAGCAGGATACTGGAGGTGGTACTCGAACAGTGTCAGTTGCTAAAGGCCTTGCAGGTGCTGATATGCTGGCTCCAGGTCTTCGAAGTGTCGATGACATGTGGAGGCAGGAATGATGCCGCAGAGGTGCTGGAGAGAAGCTGTGACTGCAGTGGTTGATGATGATGATGACGTCCGGCTCCGTTGATGAAGGTTGCGATGTCCGTCACGTCGTCGCTGTTGATCACGTCGGGGTCACCAGTGTAGGAGGAGTGATGAGGCCAGTAGGCCGAGTGACGACGGAGGAGGGAAAAGGGTTGCAACCCACCTGGTCAGGGAGTTGAGACCAGGGGAACGACTGTTCCGACCGGACATGTTTGGAAGTTGTATTTATAGCGATCGACGGAAACACTTCGATACCGCGTTTCAGGCTTCGTCTTCTGATTGGCTAATCTTCTCTCACAGTGTGACGTAGCTTGCTATACAGTTGCTAGGCAGCTGAGGACTTTGGCTTGTGGGGCGCATGCGCGCCGCCACAACAGAATGAAACTAAGTTGTAATAATAGTTTATTTAAAGCTGAACACATATCCCTTGGTCTGCCTGAGCTCAGTCCGGTAGTTTCTCCGATGCGATCACTTTTCACTCTCAGTAAATTTCAATTTTAAAGACCTGACTTTGTTTATTAGGAGTGGGCCCGTCAATAAAATGAAAATTTGTCGGTGTATAGAAGTGAGATTTACAGAGCTGTAATCTCTCAATGTCTAGATGAAGAATAAGTATGTTAATTTCAAGAATCTACAACTTCAGATGTATTCGTAGTAATTATTTCAAAATACAATACTTGGGAAAACATTTTCTTCATCTGGACATTGAGAGATTACAGCTCTGTAAATCTCACTTCTACACTGACAAATTTTCATTTTATTGGCCAGGCCTAATAAACAAAGTCAGGTCAAAATTGAAATTTACTGAGAGTGAAAAGTGATCGCATCGGAGAAACTACCGGACTGAGCTCAGGCAGACCAAGGGATATGTGTTCAGCTTTAAATAAACTATTATTACAACTTAGTTTCATTCTGTTATTCGAAGAAATAAAAATTTCTCAAAATAAAGTAAAAGTGGTCGTATCTGGAAAACTGCCAGGCTGTGGTCAGGCAGGCCAGTATTTTTCTAGGCAGACTTAAGCAAGCTATCGGTACGACATATTTTTATTCTTTTATTCGAAGAGATAAAATTTTTACTAAAAAGTAAAAGTGGTCGGACCGGGAAATCTGCCAGGCTGTGGCCAGGCAGACCAGTATATATGTAGGCAGACTCAAGCAAGCTATCGGTACGATATATTTTCATTCTATTCTTCGATGAGATATTTTTTACTTTTTAAGAGGGCATACTTTTAGCTACTCCGCCAAACGTGCCAAGATAGCAGCTGGCAGACCAAGATTTATAAGCTTTACTAAACTGCTCCTATCGCTACAGCCATGTCTCATTCTATTCTTCGATGAGATATTTTTAACTTTTTTCAGAGGGCAAACTTTTAGCTACTCCGCCAAACGTGCCAAGCTGCGCCGCGGCAGACCACGACCAATCCGAAGTACTCGAGCTCCTCTACCCGTACATAGCTAAATTATTCTATTCTTTTGTGAGGTATGGATGAGACCAGTCGCCGCTCGGGCTACAGGGGAAGTAAAGGTATCTAAGAAGTTGGTTGCCACGAACATCATATTTCTAGGATCAAAATTGGCTCAAAATCATATGACGTTTTTGTATCAGATTTTACTGTTTTCTTATTCTCATACCAATTGAGATTGTTGACAGTAGCAACCCTGGCTAAGAAACAAATGACAATCGCAAAAATCCTGAATAGGGTCGAGTGAACCTTCTGTAAACTCTTTATTTTGTGGTTAAAGTGTCATTTGGGGGCTGTCCGGCAGTGGATAGTTAAAGCCATAGCTCCTATGTCATATGTGGTCATATGCCGACTGGCTGAGCTTCAGGATATTGTGGTAGAAATCTGACGGTCGGCTGTACGTCTTGAGATAGGTACTTGCGGTCTAATAAGTATGTATCTAACTCTAGACCGGAAAATATACCTACCGCAAAATCGTACGGGATAACAGAGACCTCAATTTAGATAGAGTAGTACCTAGGTGTCTCTGTGTTTCGTTTCGTAGGTAGGTACGACCTAATGTCATCTAATCTTCCTGCCCCTATCCCAATCACATGGGGTCGGCGCTACACGTTTTGTTGAACACAAAATCGTGTTGCAAAAGGATTTGGCTTAATTTAACGACCGACCGCCAGCCTGACGTCAACCCTCCTTGCGAATGCTTTTGTGGTGGATTAACCGCCACCATACGGTTGCCCTGGCTGTTTGGTTGGGTTTATCCCTCGGTCGCCTCTTACGACCCCCACGGGAAGAAAGGGGGTGGTGCTATTCTACTCTGCCGGCACCACACGGCACCACCTAATGTAAAAGAGTTAAATAATAATTAAGTTTTAAGTCACTAAATTTTAAGTAAGTAAACGTCTGTAACGTCTGTAGAAAACGGCCACTTTCAGCACGTCTGACAAAAGTTTGAGAGTCGTTCAAAAGACTTCGTATCGCTATAGTGACAGGCTGTCAGCCTGTCGCCTAAAATTGCAATACACGTCAACTCTCAGATACCTAACGCGCTTCTTACGACCCCCACGGGAAAATTCGGGATGATGCTATTCTATGCCGGCACCACAGGCCAACTCGTCGTTCCATGCTTTATACCTAAGTTGCAAATTCTAATTATGATTGCAATCAAAGTTTCAAAGAGATGTAACTTATGTACTTAGTAACGGATTTGTAATTAGGAATGTGGAACAAAATTAAATTAGACTTTATGTTATCTAGGAGTTTGAATAATTATGACAATCTTTTGAAATTAGGCAGGTATGATATCAATTATATTCGCGTAAAGATAGGCTTAAAAACCAAGCGACGCGACAACGACGCGCGTCGTTGTCGGCTGTCGCCGTCAAATTTTGACGGCGTCGTTGTCGCTGCGGTCTTGTAGAAAAACCCGACCGCATCCCATACAAACTCTAAGCTTCTCAGCGCGCTGTCAACGTGACGGCGGCGGCGCTCGGTTTTTCTGGTTCCCCATACAAACCAGTCATTTGACAGCGCGTCGTTGTCGCTGTCGCTTGGTTTTTAAGCCCACCTTTAACATATGCAGGTAGGTACTTATCATTATCACAGTTGATAATTAGAGAGAGTAGATATTTCTGTCTTTAATTTTCTTTTCTATGTAATTAATTAATAATTTCTTTAATTACCTACTTTATTATTAGTCCAGTAACTCCTGCCTGTCCATAACCGAAATTAGTACCTAAGGGTTATGTTAGACCACATAATCATGAAGCAAAGGATTTGATAATGCCACAAATTAGGAAAACGGCGCAATAATGCTTTATGTCTCCGCTCAGGGTCAACCCTTTTTGGGAATGCCTTGTAGGTGGTATCACCGCCACCATGCGGTTGACTATAGTCGACAGATTTTCAGCCGAGGTCAAAAATTCTACGTCGCCTTTTCCGAAACTCCCTGAGAGTACTAGGGGTGGCAGTATTCTTAGCCGATACTGTCCAGTACTCGACTTATATTTAAAAATCTTCGCTTCTTTATCCTACTAGTTACTATTTTAGAGAGAAAACACCTTTTTTTTTCCACACACATTTTCACAAGAAAATGCCTTAGGTATACAGAAACTTTGCAATATTAACAGACTAGTAGGTATTTCAGAAAATATTCCCATTAACAAAATAGTTTAAATCGACGGCTACCCAGCAAGTTGATTAATTTCGATTGGGTGCGAAGGGGTTAGCTGCAGTTACCTTACCCTACCCCAATTCCCTGTTCGGTATACACTGCTGGTTATCTAATGTGTGTTGTAATATTCCTCATATGATAGCCAGCATTGTACACCGAAACGAGAATCAGGGCAAGTATAATCGGCACTTTAACTAGTACCTTTAGCCTTAAACCCTGCCCTTTTCCCATTATGCTGCTTTTGTATGAGTCGACAGAACTGCTAGTTCTGTTAGCAATTAGTTCCCCCAACTAACCGCGTTTCTTGCCTGACGAGCAGTTTTCAAATAATTAATTTTCCCGTATTAAACTAAAAACACAAATTGTAGGGAAAATACCTTAGAGTATACGTAAACAAGCTATAGAGAGCGTGTATCGCCATGGGAAAATGTTTTCAGTGTGTGTAAGCAAAAGTGCTATAGCTGCCTACGCTAAATGTAGGAGAAATGTAGATTTACAAATAGTGTTGTAACTGTGTTATTGCTATTGAAAGACAGAGAGGTTATGTTCATACCCGTGCCTACCCTTCAAACCTGGTTAGGTGCACTCTATGTATAGCTTGCTTATGTGCAAATATTCGAAAATAATAATTGAAATAAACAAATTAGTCTAAAAGCATACTGTTTCCAATTCAATATACCTGACTTTTTCGGTAAGTTAGAAATGTTGGGTTAATTGAACTTACATTAAGAACAAAAATTGATGAGATAAAAGCCGATAAATAAATCTCAGTTTAAACTAGTCAATTTGTGATGGCGCTTGTCGTCACACTACGTCGCATCGCAGTGTAGCTGTCATAGGCTGTTGTTTGCTCTCAAAATCCGCAATATCTTACGGCACCGCATGGGAACTAGATACGTAAGCACCACCCAGAGACGTTTGTATCTAGACACACGGCAGTGTGTCCGCCAAGTTCGAGCGACACACCGGCCGTGGGTTATATTACACGAACCATTTCGGGCCAAGTTCGACCCACCTATAACTCAAAATCTATTTTAGCTACGCATATGAAATTTCTAGTATCTGTTGAGATCTACTTACTCATCTAAAATACAAAATTTCATTAATGTACCTATTGTAGGTCTTGAGATATTGACGTCAGAAAATCGCTATTTTTACTATACACTCACTGACTGACTGACTCACTCACTCATCAAAACCTAGACCACTTCCAGTGGTCGTATTGACTTGAAATTTGGCATAGGGTAGGTCTTTAGGTCAAGGTAAAGGAAAAAATCTGAAAATGGCCAAGTGTGAGTCGGTTTTAAAATAATGAAGGTGTAAATTCATACCCTAAGGAACTAATACAAAAATTATCTATATCTTCCAATGGTCGTACCGACCTAAAATTGCAACCGACCGAAAACCTTACAAAAATAAATGAAATCCCACCCAAAACATAAATGTGAAAGGCTGCCAAGTTCGACAATATTGGAATGCTTCGCCTATAAAAGTGAGATCTAAATAAGTACCAAGTTCCATACACAGACCTCAGTTAAAAATAGTTACAGGAATGCACACTTGATTTTCCGCAGTTTGGAAAGTAGATTCTGAATAAATATCATATTAATACCTAAAATTCTAATACTTACAAAAACGCAAACCTGTTTTTTCAGCAGTTTCTTTCCTACTTTTTAATGCTATAACTTGGCAAGTTTTAATAGAAAATTATATACTTGACTCATTGCGTTTTGTAGGTTTATAAATAACAAAGTGTGTGAAAACTTGCCAAGTTATATCATTAAAAAGTAGGAAAGGAAACTGCTGAAAAAACAGGTTTGCGTTTTTGTAAGTATTAGAATTTTAGGTATTAATATGATATTTATTCAGAATCTACTTTCCAAACTGCGGAAAATCAAGTGTGCATTCCTGTAACTATTTTTAACTGAGGTCTGTGTATGGAACTTGGTACTTATTTAGATCTCACTTCTTTTATAGGCGAAGCATTCCAATATTGTCGAACTTGGCAGCCTTTCACATTTATGTTTTGGGTGGGATTAATTCTTTCTGAATTATCCTCTTATCCCCAATATCATTTTTCACTTCGAAGGCCGTCTGAGGGCAATAACAGATTATTTTAATCTCCTTGGAGGTTGGGGGTCTTAGGTCTAGCCCCGGGCGTTAAGTCGTAATCAATTATGTCCTTACTCTCTGCGTTTAGTCCTGGCAGTATTTTGTACAAAAATAATCTTTTTGTTTGTACCTAGTACTTAGTAAGAATCTGATACTGATTGGTAGCTGATATAGAATAGCATCACTCCATATCTTTCCCGTGCGTGTCGAAAGAAGCGATTAAGGGATTTGAGGGTTAATATGTATTAATATTAGGCGATAGGCTGACAACTTGTCACTATGGTGAGTCACAGTCTTAACTTTTGTCTGACGTAATGCAAATAGCCGGTTTTTACAGTCGTTTACACGCTCTGCCTATTCCGCAAGGATCTTTTTGTTTGTACCTGGGTACTTATTGTGAACCTTAAACTGGTTGGTAATCTAATCAGTCCTAGCAATTCTCTGTCATAATATTAATGGAAATGCAATGTAGAATCGGTTCGGTTATAGTAAAATTTCAACCTAGCTAGTCACAATTATTTTAACGCCTACCTATACAACGATTACAAAACAATCAGTAAAGCCTATTATGTATTCTGTGATAAAGCTCCCATACAAATTGAGCATACTTTGTATGGGAGGCCCAAATTTTCTTTCACATTTCGACCCATGCTATATGAGAAAGGTTGTTCAGTTTTATGAGTACCTTGACCTCCTTTTAGCTTTATTGGTTGTTTTGAATCACCCAGTATGCAGAGCTGTACTAAAAACAAATAACTTAAATCATACAAATCGGGCTTTGTAAGCAGTTAAGGTAAAAATATCGTTAATAAATCCCACTTTGTTTTTCAATTTATAAAATCTTGTTAGTATTGGACTTTGTAGGTCCCACTATTAATTTATTTAGACAAAACGCAAACAAATTCTATTACTTTACTTTATAAGAATATTTTTATTGTATTAACCCTTATTAGAACATAGGGAGAATATTTCCCACCATGCCATAACTCAAAAACACACATTTATTTATTTTTGTCTATGGTTTTCATTTGAAAAATCTAAACGCATCTTTAGCCTATTACTTTTCACATTTATATATGGCAACACCTTTGTCAAAAATGTCACCTGTCAATGTCAAACGAACTTCAAGTTGTTGGAATGCGTAAAATGGCCAAAATTTGCAGTTTTGTGGTGTATTTTATTCTGTAACTCGGAAGAAAATTCTTTGTAAGTACATCTTATGATAATTTTCACTAAAAACACAATCTATCGTTACGTTTATGTGAAAAGATCGTGCGTATATTGGTATTTTCGTTTTTTTTACCTTTCGAACAAAGTGGAAATAGTTTCCTATGTTCGTTTAGGAACTGACTAAGTGGGAAATTATTTCCCTCTGTCCGTTCCGAGAAATTTATTTAATACCTCATATTAAAAAAAACACGAGAAAAATATGGGGTGATGACATTTTAAGCCGGCATCACACGGTATTACTAAGTAGGTTCCTAAATTAAAACACGTACCTTCACTTTTTGATAAAAGAATTCATAAAATGAAAATAATTTGAGAGGTAAACCCGTAAAACACAACCTAGTCATGCAGTGAATTGAATTCGTGTGGACATAGGGAAATAATTTCCCGCTTCTATTTTGTTCTAAACGAACATAGGGAAATAATTTCCCACCTCAAAAAAACATACTTCCAAACGTTGATTATTATTTTTTTGTATTATTATGAAGTGCCATAACTTTTAATAATCGAAACCAAGCCATATTTCCAGAAATCAAACAAAAATTTGTCGCGTTCTAATAAGGGTTAAAAAACAAATTGATTACTTATTTCTTTCATAGACTATTATTAAAAATAGCTGGCAATATTTGAGTACTAAAATATGAAATAAAATTTAGACCTCTAATACTATCGTACTAGATATTGAATAATCAAACTAAAGATCCATTTTGCCATCATTATCTGCAGTCCATTACTTGCCAAGTGATGCCGGGTTAGAATAGCATCACTTCGGATAAACGCGTGATTTATGTATCTAGGTTGTTCAATTTCATGGCCACTTTTAACTTCTTTGAGGTTTTTTACCTTTTTCGATACTGGGTCCATATTGTTGACTTTCCTTTACTCCTTATACAACGTAGTTTACATAAATATCGTAAAGCACACCTTCCAACGAAATGAAAACGGGTTTACTTTCTACCTTGAAAGTAAGTAGAGACTTGCATTTTAAAAGAATCTAACGTCCTTTCTCTATGAAAGGATTTTTAGAAAATGTTTCTTTCTTCTTTTTTTTTGTTGCAGGTAGAAAATGGTTGCTATTTTGGGGAGGTCTGTACTTCCCTATTCTGTTCTTTGAAATACAAATAAAAAGTCCCCAGCAACGTACTGAACTTTTTATTAAATTAAAACTAGCAGAATGCAAGGGTTCTAAACTAGTTTTACACGTGTTTAAAAATATTTACTATCGCCACCTTCCCATTTTAAGGGCTTATATTGGTTTATTAAACAAATACTATAAAAAGCAGTATAAGTTGATCCCTAAAAAGAGAAGTGGATTTGCTTGCGATTGTACAAAGTCACCATGGATAGTGGAGAAACTCATACAGGAAACTGACTCTCAACACCCACTGCACAACTACTCTATGCCTCGCGCTCGTCTCAAAAGCCGGAGTAGCTTTCTGAGGAGTACAGCAAGTACAGACCAAGATCCTCAAAAGGCTAGAGAGCAGCTATGGGCATCCCGCTGTCCACCCACCTCCACCTGGGTTTATTCCACCGTCCGAGACTCTGCCACGGGGACATAAACTACCGTGGCAAACCTGGAAGTCTTTGAACAGGTTGCGAACAGAGGTTGGTCGATGCCGAGAAAATATGGCAAAGTGGGGCTTAACCGACAAAACGCAAGTGCACTGCGACTGTGGAGCCCCATCTCAGTCTATGGCGCACTTAACATCATGCCCTCTTATGCCCGTCTCCTGCAGCAGGGATGAGCTTAACTTACCTACAGAGAACGCCACTGTGGTCGCCAAATTTTGGCAATCCAAAATATAAATATTTATTCATTGACACGATGAAGAAGAAGACCATGGATAGCACTTTATGCGTTGCATTGCACCCGCGCTCATTTTCTTACGGCACATGGGTTGCTTGCGTATAGGCTTTTAGACACCCTTACTTGATCCTTTAAGTGCCCCTAATTTGATCGTTTTAGATGTCGCTAGGACAAAGATTTTATAGCAGTTTATCCTCTACATAGCATAATATTTTCTTTTTTATAAAAGAACCAAAGAATGGGAGTCCAAATTTACAGCAGCTTTATGGCGAATTGACAGAAGAAGTTTTTACGGTTGTTTTTACTACTAGGCTATAAAATGACGAAAATTGGAATATTCACTAAGAGCGCATTTTCGGGCAATATAGTTATAATGGCACTTATTTTTATGCTTTGGCTGTGAAAGGAAGGTTTTTACGCTATCGAGCCTTATTAGCTTTGCAGGAGAGCACGTTGAAAAGTAAACAAGTTTTGTAATCGACAACGAAGCTATTGAAAATTAAATAATTTATTTAAATCTTCTGTGCTCAACATTCCAATTTGATTTCAATACAGTTCCAATAGAAAAATTGCATTGAAAGAGCTTTTCTGTATTTATTACTGCCGAGAAATAAGTACCTCTGGCTGGGAAAGTTGGCTTAGTATTTCGTTTTCATTCAATTTGAACTTTTCGCTTTTATGCAGAATGGGTAGAAAGTATTTTTATGAATCATGAACCCTGTTGATTGAGTTTTTTGTGAATACCTACTGTTCTTGATAGAAATGAAAAGGCGAGAAATTGTATGGAAAAATGGAGCGCGTTCGAGTGTATGCAATCGCGGCGGTGGTTTTGTGCGAACTGGCCGGTAGGTGGCGCTTGCGCGTGTCATAGACTAATTGTCAAAGATTAATTATGAATAGAAGGTTTGAATCGATAGCTCGACCGCGCTCATATTTTATTAGAATAATAAATGCACAGACAGACATGGGTAAGAATGTAGTACAAAGTATAAAATGACCAAATACAAACAAAATGGTAGGAAAGTGCAATGCGTCGCCTACACCTACACTAAGTACGAATCACAGATTTTTTGTGGTTTCTCTAGATTGGATCATAACAGGCGACGGTGTTTATTATCAAAGCCAATCACCAGTCTTAACCATCTTAACCTTAAAAATTACTAGCCACAACAGTCCACTGCTGGACATAGGCCTCATATGGGTAAGTGCTAGATGTTGGTTGCTTTGTGGTGGTGGGTGTCGTAAGAAGCGTCTGAGGGACTTGAGAATCGATGTGTATAACAATTTTAGGCGTCGTGCTGCGGCCTCTCACCATAGTAATACACAGTCTTTTGAGTGACTCTCAAACTGTTGCCAGACGTGGTGTAAGTGCCCGTTTAAGCTCTGCCTACCTCGCAAGGGATATATTGTATGTATGTATGAATCCAATCTCACACCAAGTTTGTTTCGAACAGGGAACTTCTTTGTGTATTACTTTGCCATTAATGGTGACGTGGAACATTAACAAAAGCACACAAGAGGATTTGTCTCCTGAATGTGAATTCGTGACTTCCTGTTTACCATATCAGCTTCCCTTTTTAATTACTATTGCCAGCACGTCAACCTCCCTATTTAAGGGACCAACCCAACATCAAATTTTATTGTATTTTTATACAAATTAATAACTAAGGAAAACCGGTATCTATTAGTTGATCATGTGTTCCTATTAAGAGACGGAAGAAATACGAAAAAAAGAGGAGAGAAGAAATACCTACTTATAATTGCGACAAAAGACTTTCGCAAATTCGCAGTATATCTTCGTGTAGGGCACCGAGTCGACAGACGTCGACACTATTAAAATGAACGCTAGGTATTGTGATGTGACAGTTTGTCGTATGCCAATCGCCTTCTAGGTACAGTACGCGCGCGAGTTCATAACCATTTTGAAGTATGCGCATCCTTATCGCGCTTGTCAGTATCTCGGCATGTGGGACAGAGAGGCGTATACCTACTTCAGGATGGTAATGAACTCGCGCGCGTACTGTACCTTCTAGGGCTTCTAGGCCTCAAATGACAATAAATAAACAAACAAAATGACAACCACAAAACAATGCGCTCGCCTGTGCCATGATTGTCTCTAATCAAGACCAGCAAAATACGGAGGACCATTCGATTTAAAAATGTTTTCCTATTTCGATCATGTCCTTGCAACTTGTTCAAGTTTATGAAGACATTTATTCCACACCCTTTAATGTTTGCCACCATTTTGCCACCCCAACGGCAAAATTTACGTCGATGACTTCCTACTTCCGTTTTTCGCCGTAACGTTGTACCGTTCCAATCTAAATTACACCAGTTCGTCGCTAACTAATTAACTAGCTTCATTGCAGTTAACTCAGCGCCGAACTCTGGTAGTCTAAATTAATTTTTGCTATCCGGAAATTGGACCAAATTGAACTAGTTGTTATTGGTCTAAACTTGTTGTTGTTCAATGCAAAACGTTCATAACGCAACGTAACATAAATATATTCCTATCACCTCTCCAGCTTACAGAGCACAGGTTTAAAGCGAAAAAACAGTGTGGAAAAGTCACTTTTGCTCACTCGATGAGGCAACATAAATTTTAAAAAACTTGTAAAATTCTCCACCGCAGGCAGGATTTGAACCTGCGACCTCCAGAATCTGTACTACCGCGGTACTATCCTAGCCTGCGAGTCAGCGCTGTCCATGACAGAGAAACGCAAATGATAACTTCATTTCTTACCTATTTTGTACTTCGTATGTATTGCTAGGTCGTTTCATTCTTTTTGCCAAAGTATAAAAAATAAAGTTTAATACAGCAGAGAGATGAAATTATCCCTCTTTCACTAACGAACGCCGGCATGACCAACCCAAACAAAGATCTCAATCATACATTCGATATATCGAGTGCTTATTGTGAAGCCAAAATACATTTTACTCAACGAAAATTGGCATTGAGTGGAAATGTATTTATGTATGGACGAATTTACGAATTTGCTAAATTGAGTTTCATTTATGCGTCGCAAGAGTCCGGGGTATATATTACTGCTCAATACAGGCGGTTTTCAGACGCACGGCATGATTTTCCGATGTTTTGCCGGATCTATATTAAAATTGGATATAATCTCGCATTTCGTTGCATCAAATCACGACAGTCACATCACAGGTTTTCGTTGACCTTGTGCTGCCGGCTTATCATAGAAAGTCATATCAACGAAAAAAAGGAATGAAAAGATAGAGAGTTTGAAGAAAGAGAGAAGGAATGAATAGGTAGCAGCATTCTCTGTGAGTTGTGGAGGTTCGTGTTCAGCAGTAGACTGTTGTGACTGTTATAGCACAGTACAGTGCAGCATAGTGCAGTACAGTACAGTGCAGTACAGTGCAGTGCAGTACAGTGCAGTACAGCACGGTATAGTGCAGTACAGAACAGTATAGTAAAGTGCACGTTGTAATTTGTGTAGTGGCTATCGTGTACCGCAATATCACACCACACCGTGCGTGTGCGATATACTAAGTATATCCACAGTACAGTACAGTAGAGAACAGTGCAGTACAGTGCAGTGCAGTGAAGTGCAGTACAGTGCAGCACAGAAAAGTATAAGTAGTACAGTACAGTACACTGCAGTACAGTACAGTAAAGTGCACGTCGAAATTTGTATGGTGCCTATCGTGAATCGCAATACACGCTGTGCGTGTGCGATCCACTAAGTATATGGGTTGTATCAACAAATGCAAATTGAATTTGCCTTGGGTACGAAGAGTGCGTGATGTGATGACGTCATTGATCGGTATGCGAGCCTTTCGGGTGAATAAAAATACCAGAAAAGGGAGGAACTTATTCCACTGAGTTACAACACAAAATAGAGAATTTACAGAAGCTCCTCTTTAGATCATTTATGAACTTAACACTATTTAGCACTCCAAAAATATTTACTCCGATACGCCACTTTGCGCTAGGTATACTAAAATAAATAAAGCTGTTTTACTGGCCTTTACATGCACTTTGGTTGAAGCTACTTCTAATACTCTGGGTATACATAAGTCCAATTTCAATTTAGCAAATAGAAAAATACAACAGCGAAAGTATGTAATATTTCGAATTAAAATTTTCGCAGCCTTTTATTTTACTTTTACTTTTACTTTTTAACAATCAGTTTTACGTTTTATTCTTAAATATACAAACTACCCTCAAAAGAGTAGTTATATAATAATAAATGGTACTCAATTAATCATCACGTATGTGCTGCGCCATAATAATAATTAATTAATTAACAGTACACCCTGGAACTGGCCCGTTCTGTTTGCTGATGAAATTATATTGTTCAGAGATTTATTTCCGAAAATATCGTATGCAGATTTCATTCTACAGATTTTCGGATTAAAATAAAATGCAACTAAAATGAGTTTAGAATAGCATCACCCTTATCTTTCCCATGGTTGTCATAAGAAGCGACTAAGGGATTTGAGAGTTCATGTGTGTGTATGGCAATTTTAGGCGACGGGCTGATAATGTCAATATGGAGATACCTGGTGATACACAGTCTTCTGAATGACTCTAAAACTTTTGCTAGACGTGATGTAAATGGCCATTTTCGACAGCCGTTTTCGCGCTGCCTACTCCGCACGGGATATAGGAATGATATATGTATGTAAGTATGTATGTAAAATAAGTAACTTGGAAGTCATAGATACGTGCAGTGGGCTGGGCGAAAATGGCTAATCGTCCAGCATGGGTTAGCGACGCTATTTCGAACCCCCGTTTATTGAGTCTATGTCTTTGGCACAAACGGACCTCACGTGTGAGACCCGCCATAAATTTTAGGTATCTATTTCTTATTTTGAATGGTACTAGAGCAAATGTAGGTACCTTACTATATAATTTAAGGGATCAACTTATACTGGAATTCCTTAGTATTTGTTTGAAAAACTAGTATAAGTTGGTCCCTTATAGGAGTAGGTGTATTTCCCGGCGATAGATAGTACTTAAATACTTATCTTGTATTTTCTAACAAAGGCAAGATACTAGACTTACGTGATCTACGGAGATATTAACTATATTGTAGAGCAATCCAATATCCTTCCAAGCATTGTACGACAGTCCAGATATTTCCAATCACGTATGCTTAGAAGCTACACAAACAGCGTTCGAGATCGGTTTGTACAATATCGGGCAGTTTTCAATAGGGAATGAGCGGGTAGTATTCAACTCACGCGAACCACAAAGTAAGTGTTGGCGGGCGGACAATGCAGAGAGACGGCTACAAGGAATCGTCACTAGACTCACACAAACATCTAGACGCCGACGTTAACGCGTGATACCAAACCGTCTCATACCGGCTAAAAGCTAGTGTCAATAGTGTTCGGTGCAGGTGGAAGGTGTAAATAATCGGGAATAGAGTCGAGCTATCCTTCTGCAAATTCTCAAATTGTGAACTGTGGGATGGAACAAAGTGCGCGATAGGACGCGACGCCGTCCGGTACGCCGCGCCGCCACTATCCGGCGCGCCAGGACTGCGAGCTGGCTAGCTGCTGTAAACAATTGGTAGTCACTTAATGGCTGTACAATTGAAGTTAGTATGGGTTGGTAACCCAGGTACCAAAATGAAAAAAATCAGAAAAAGAAAGTAGCATCCCTAGGACGTAGGTATAAATGATCGGGAAAAAAGGCGAGCTGTCCTTCTGCAAATTCTCAATTTGTGCGCGAACTGTGGGACGGAACAATGTGCGCGATAGGACGCGACGCCGTCCGGTACGCCGCGCCGCCACCGTCCGGCACGCCAGGACTTCGAGCTAGCTAGTTGTTGTAAACACTTTGTATGGCATTAGCGATGGAAACGTTCTAAGAGGAAGATCCAGCCCCAAACTCCACAGAGAGGACATGTAGAGGACATAGGACGTAGGGCATGACGCTTGACGTTTTACATCGCGACGTTTCCATACAAAATGTACGAAAAATTATTGACAAAGGCACACACAAGCGTCGCCAAAGCGTCGCATCTATGACAGCTAGCGTCAAAACTAAGAAGAATATTTGACGATCACTTGTCTGTCAACTGTCATTCTTACGTCCTATGCTATGCCCTATCGTCTTTTTGGTGGAGTTTGCGCCTAGACGGACGGATGGCTAATCTATCGTTACGCCTATGACATAGATACAAACTTCATAACTACATTTAAAAAACCTTCTTCAGTCAGTTCATCACAAACTTTACGACAATATTCTTCTTCTTATCCTTGTCGGGTCAATGGCTAAGGGTAGATCAGTTACTTAGTACGCAAAATGTGCTCATCGTACCTACTGTCTTGTGCAGCACGTTTCGACGATATCGATCATCGGTTTACCAACTATGTATGTATGTAAAGTAATGTTCTACCGTGGCTTGGGAACTATGCATTGCATGTTGGAAAGTTACCTAGTTACCAACGTCGAATTTTCATAGTGAAAGTTTAGCCTGGAGTCAACTGCTATTGAAACTGTAAGGCGAGGCTCATACGTAAATACTACGCAACGTAGGTAATAAAACAGCTCTACATGCATTTTTACTCTACGTACGTTTATATGAAAAAGCCGAAAAAATAGGCATCACTCTAGTAGGTATTCTTATAAAATAAAACATCACAGAAACATAACAGCAATCAGAATCTTGCGTTGCGTTGTTTATTTTAACGTCCGGTTTATGTATCTGAAAATAAGGTACCTATGCTTCTGACAAATATATGCGTTAGCGTTACGCTAAGCATCTGACTTCGCCTTGCTTTTCTACGAGTGCAAGTAGGGATTGCAATCTTTACAATACAATATTTTTCTTAAAGTTAACATTGACAGAACAATTTACAATTAGGTATTTATGTGCTTAAATGTTTATTGGTCAATTTACCTGTTATTTTTGAGTTAACTGTCAAATTGTAACAATATGATACAACTTACCAAAATCGGGTCATTTTGTTAAACGAGAGAAGATAGTGGACCTAGCGCGTGTGTTTACAGACGTCGCTATATCGTTCGCATTTCGATCTTCCTAAATAATAACATTAAAATCTACTTCTCCCATAGTTTTCTCTTTTTCCGGATCCGGTGCCGGATCCGATCCAGGAATCTGCCGGACCGGATTGCAATCCCTAGGCAATGAACACATCCCTATGCAGCTTTCTAGTCCGGAACCTATAGGTAAGATAAAGTTGTGCAGGTAAACATTTCTGTTTACAGAATTGTTTGCATACTAGATGTATGTTATATTGTTCACTAAACAATACCTAGTACGTGTGTGCACAAATAAATTATAGGTAGACACTGAAGCGCTTAACTTAAAGCATCACTTGGTGCAGGCTTAGAATAGCATTAGCATTTCTAGCCGAGATTTCGTAAAATATGACTAAGGGATGAATCCTGTGAACGGGCAACAGTTCTTGTGAATACGGTAGTAGTAGGTACCTTGCACTTGGCTGTTTCTGTGTTGGTTGTCAAAATACGCGAAATCGGGCGGTGCATACCTATGTCAAGTCTATAAAGTGTGTAATTTCGTAGATGGCTGTACTATATATAAAGGATGTTCATCAGTTCATCTATATGCCTTAGAATTACCAGTTTGTATAAATGCCCGCTTGCCGGGGACACAGTGATGATAATACGAGAAAATTAATTAGCTGACGCAATTTCTGTCAAATAGGTTTAGAAAAGGACAGATGATCACATCAGGAATAAAATAAAGATCAAAATTGTCTTGAAATTTGACATAAGTTGCGCGTTATCTGTTAAAATAGTTTATATATATAAGTCTATGGTTAAAATAAGGCTATTGTGAAAGCAACGGTTCTAAATTGATTGATCAGAAAATTGCAAACAACAACCATTGACATTATATATTGAAGGGTACATATTATAATGTCAAAAATTAAAAGGTCTTAATTTAAAATGTATAAGCCCAAAATACCCAAACTTCAAGATTTCGGGTATTTTGAGTTTGTACATTTTAAATAAAGGCCTTTAAAATTTTGGGATTCTAATATGTACCCATATTGAAACATGTCAGGATTTAGATGCCCCCTACACTATTCCAAACCTAGGTATCTTAGGTTAGTTAAGAGTAGTTATTTATTTCTCGAATTGCCAGCACTGTTGGTAAAGGATGTAAGGGACGGTGTACCGAAAACTTTGCAGGCATCCACAGACTATGAAACTTAACATCTTTTTAGTATGGAGCCAATGGTGAAAAGGATTCTTCACACCAACAAACAAACAACAAAACGTACAAAATTCATGATAGCTGACTGACTTCGTAAGGAAGTAATTTTTTTATGTTCAATGAGGGTAGTTGTTTAATTTCATGGGCTGGGCCCCAATCGCGCTAATTTCCAACGATATTACCAAAACCAAACCAATACCAAAAACGGTACGTTACGCACTTTTCGTATCGCGCTAATTGCTTGAACGGAAACGTTTCAGCTTTTGTTCGGAAGTTCCGCTGTTTAACGAACGTTTCAACTTTTGGCGTGCAAGTCGTATTGCGCTATTTTTTGACAGCGTATTAAACCATAAACGTTACGTTCGGAACGTCTCGAACGCTGTCAAATGAACGTTTTTGTTAAAGCTCGCAGCGATCAACTTTTCTCAGTCGTTCTTCGGTCGTTGGAGGATTTTACTGCGTTTTTATCCCAAAAAAAGAGGAAAAGATGCTCGTGTTGTGTCTCCATACCCTTAAAAGTGCCTATGAGTTGGACATGGCTGGCAAGAGTGCCGTCACAAAGACGGAAAATGATTTTGTTAGAAGTCGGTTTCCGCAAAAGGTATCGCGGTTTTCCTCTGACTGTTTTTCGAATTGGTGGAGAAGTTAAGGGCATTCATGCCAAGGCCTTTCATGCCTAGGCCTCGTGGATGTGGAAACCACCAAGGTTAGTGTTTTTCAGCAACTTTTATTAAGAAGTAGATATAGGCAAGATATACCTAGCTAGGATCTAAGTGACTATTGTTTTTTTCCATGTTTTAGATAGATAGCTGTCATTTTGTGCGACTGGATACTGGGTATCTAATCGAAACCGCATCAGCTGGCCTTGGGCGACCTACAGCTACATATCAATGTTTGGGAAGCTGTATTGGAAAGACCCTGGTACAACCCTGCCTGATTTGTCAGCGGCATTCTCATTCAGAAAGATGACAGGGACAAAACAAGTAAAATATGGTGAGATAACAATACCTACCTACTTAGATACCTATTTATCATGCCACCTTTATTATTAGTTAAAATTTCATTTGCTCCTAAAATTTGTATTATTTCATTTATCAATTCCCGTTATCCCCGGTGAGCGGGTACAACAGGAATCCATTAAAATAAACAAAAACGTTATGTCTGCTGTTGTCCCCGTACCTAAGCGTATTTCTGTTGAGGGTGGGGCTAGATGTAGCAGACTGATACAATGTCTTACTATGCCGCGCCTTGCTCTATCCTACCAAACCTTCCCTTGCCCTATCCTACCAAATGACACGTGCAAATCCGTGAAAATAAGGTAACCGACTCCTCCTTTGGCCATGTTCTAATAACGGGAACAACGGGCAGTAAAACCATAAATGTCTTGTTGTCCCCGTGACGTGGTCACAAGTCACCGGGGACAACGGGAACACACGGGCTAGCCTGGCCCATATGCTATTAGAGTTTCTAATGTTAGGTACATGACCTCCTTATTAACAAGATTTTAACATTATTGTTCAGGCGCAAAATGTCTTCAGTCAATTATTAAGTATTTAATTTTCCTTTTAGGTGTCTCCTGCGTGACCAAAAACTGCATTATACGCAGACAATTGGGCAAAACCGCCAACGCCTGCTGCGTTCTCTCCACAATATTGGTCATCGGCATCGAATTGGACCACTCACATAGGAAGAACTTCGCCGCTCGAGCTTACCGAACGCGCTTTTTGGACACTGCCCGCCGAAGAGTCAGCGCGGGCGCGCCACCTATGTGCCGGCCGCGTTCACCGAAACCTTGTGTTCCCGTTGTCCCCGGTGACCGTATCCCCGTCACGGAGACAATGAGACCATTGGTTTCACTTCCCGTTAACCCGTTATGATGATAGGGCCAAAGAGGAATCGGGTTGCTTAACTACACTCGTGTCATATTCGTCTTCAAAGCAAGGTTTGGTATGGCAGGGCAAGGCGTGGCATGGTAAGATTTTGCCTGTCCCCGTCAAGGGGACAACGGGAACACATGCCATGTCCTACTTTCAACAGCAATACGCTTATACTGGGGACAACGGGAACACATGCCATGTCCTACTGCCAACAGCAATACTCTTACCGGGGACAACGGGAACACACGCCTAGTCCCACTCTCTACAGGAACACCCTTACCGGGTACAATGGGAAGATTTTGGTTTATTTTGGTAAATTCCCGTTGTTCCCGCTCACTGGGGACAATAGGAAGCATTTTTGTTAATTTTAATTAATTCCTGTAGTCGCCGGGGATGCTTTCCCTATTTTGTTTCTGCCTAGCTGGGAGGTGCGGTGAAATAGTTTGTAAATAAAACAAATGTTTATTTTAATTGCCTTTCATAACTGAATTTATAATTTTAGAATACAATTTTTCATGCTTATATCATTACATTAGGTACATTTCATTTCAATAACTTATTTAGATTTAGTTTGTATTAATTAATTAAATAAATACATAATATTTTTCTTTTCCCATTTTCATTCTTTGTTTTATTTTATATGTTATTCAATCTGCCTGACCGGCATAGGCCTCTTCCAGTTTCCTTCATTTTCCCATATCGTGTGTCATGCTTATCTATTGTGGGCTTGCTACTTAATGTCGTTGTCCCATCTTATATTTGGTTGTCATCTTCCTCTGAAGCCATTCCGTGGGTACCATTCCATTTGGTCTTTCATCCATTTTCCAGCCTTTCTCTTGTCGGATGTCCTGCCCACTTCCATTTGAGATTTCTGGTGGAGACGGGGGATATGTCCTTCAATTTAGTATGGCTCCGTATGTAGCTGAGCTTCTTTTTGTCTGTTCTTTATACCTAGAATGCTTCGTTCCATGTTCTGTTTATGAAGCGAAGACCGGACCATAGGCAATGCAAGGCAGAATGCAGGTTTTTTGTTTTGCATTCCAAGCGACCAGTTGGCTCTCTAACCGTTGTTGGCCTCCTATCAATTTATTTTGTTGTTGCATCTAAGGGGTTGTTGTTGGCCCAAGTAAATATTTAAGTACTTATTTAGTTTATTTTTCTTAGTAAGTGTATGTTAGGCTCTCCTTAATAGATGAGGATACCTGAAACAAAACAATAGCCATACTTTTATTAAGTAGGTTCTCTATGAACTTAGATTGGTTGAGCTAGTAGTAGGCGGTTCAAACTGTGACACCACTATTTGTTGAGTCATTGGACGACTCGGTGTCCAGAATGCCACACAAAATAAATTCAAATGAGATTAATGGATAGATATAGCTTTATATATTTTTAAATTAAATTAAGGCCTACTGAAGGCATGCTCATAATATTATAGCCATCATATATATGTATTACTCTGGAAGAAAAAAAGGCAACTATGTTTGAAAGAAAATGCTGAGACCAGTATGACTCCTTTACCTTTATAGCCACAACAGTCCACTGCTGGACATAAGTCCCCTGTATTGGTGGGTATTGCCATACTCACCACGCTTGGCAGGCGGATTGGCGAGTGCAGTGCAATATGTTTAATTCGCAGAGAACGCTGCGGCCCATGGATTATTATCCCTTAGTCGCTATTTACTACATCTATGGGTATAATTGATGGTGATGCTATTCTAAGCTGGCATCACACTGTACCTAACACCAACAAAAAAAAAATACCACACCTTAAGGGGGGATCTTGCCATCCTGTCTTTCAGCGCAGAGAGGGTGAGATTTGATGCAGGTCCACTATTGGTGCGAAATCAAAACAGGGTGAGGCTAGTTAATTTAGTCCTTCCTTCACCCTGCTCTTCATGTGGTTCTAGACCTGAAAAGTAATACCTTCATCAGTACATACCTAGTATAAAATGACGATGTCACTTTCTGCAGTTCTCAGTCTTTCATGGACAATTGGACACCGCTAACTTCACTTTAACTACACAATGGATTTTGATTTTGTATTTTTAAAAGGTAATTCATGAGGATTCTTTATAAGTAGAATAATATGCCAGGAAAATGCCTACTTCTCATGGGAAAATATGTTGCAGTAGGTGCACCCACTGACAGGCCACTAGTAACATATTATTAACTAAAAGGTTGTTGGCTTTCAGAAGTTACAGGCTTTTACAAGGTCATTTAGGTTATGTTGATTGACTAACCTTGATCCAGTTGAGGTGCACTAAGGAGGGCTAGCCACTGCACTCCAACAGTCAGCCGAGCGGGTCAGAGTATACTTTTTTGGCCTCGGCAAACTCCACTTCCTTCCATTGTCCCTACAAAAACACAAATCGTAGGTATACGTAACACAAATAAATCAACCATTTAATCATTTTGATAGCGTTTGTTTATTCATGTATTTTATTGGGTACTTACAGAAAAGTATGGACAACTCGGTGTCCCACACAGTAGAGGAGGATATTTTCACGGAGAAAAACAATATTTATCGCGAAAAACAGCCTGTTTGTTGATAAACGAAACTTGACTTTTTACTTTTTTTCCTTGAAAACTTCACTTTTTCATAGTGTTGCACCCTACGCGGCATGCATAATCGACAATCGATAATAGAAGTAACACTAGTATTTCAAAATACTCGTTGCAAGCTCTAAACGTTCTCAGTTCGGCTCTAGTTCGGTAACGTTTGGGTAACGTCAACGATTTATACGTTCATAAAAAATAGCGCGATAGCATTTTTGGCATTAACCAAAACCGAACCAAAACGTAAACGCAGACGTTACGTTCGAACGGTAAAATCGTTGAAAAATAGCGCGATTGGGGCCCTGAGCACGCTTGCAAAGTTTTCGTTACACCTACCCTTACCTACACTCCGAACACTTACTTATGCTCACTTGTCTACTTTACTACTCACAATCACTTACGGCCCGAGGAAGTTACTAACTCCTGTGATTTGATTGTTGTTCGTTTGTTTTTCGGCCAGTTTTCTGACAGTGTTTGTGTTGAGTTAAGGTACGCGTCTCGCCTGCTAGCGAGAGCGAAGTCACAGTAGAGCAATAAAACAGCTGAATGCCTTCGAAAATGCAGTAGGGTATTTGACTGGGTAACTACAGAAATATGATAGTTGGGGTAATCACGTTTGAGGTATGGGTATGCCACCGGCTCGATAGAAGAAGAAGAATACAAAAGATGTACGCTTAAAACTACTGTTTAAAAATACTATAATCTTTATAAATCTTCTAACTGAAAAAATACTATAATCTTTATAACTTAACACACTCAAAGTAAACAAATTTAAAGATAAAAATAATATAATCGTAAGTTTACCTTCGTTTCATTTTGGGAATACAATATTTTTCGTGTTAAATGTAGGTACCCTGTATTAAGTTAATGCAACTTTCTCGGTTCAACTCTTTTTAATAAGATCCTACTTCCTACTAATAATAATTAATTATTAATATTAATATAATATTATAAAGGCGGATGTTTGTGTGTGTGTTTGTTACGACATCACGCTAAAACGGCTGATTAGATTGACATGAAATTTTGCACAAATATAGTAGAGTATCTAGAATAACACATAGGCTACTTTTTACCACGGGAAAATGTCTCATTCGTACGGGATCACGTATATTCCAATATTTTTGCAAAGGTGGCGTGACTGAGCCGATTCGCATTTTAAACGTTTCCGCCGAAAACTAACAGCGACATCTCTTGGCGAGTAATGCTTTTTACCCAGCTAGCAAGAAACCCAGGCAGCTAGTAAGAAATAAAATATTTCATTAGTGAAATCCATTTCACAGGGCTATTTTTTAAGTCATTATCTAGGTACGCTAAAAATATTCTACTCTTGATTACCTATAAACTACTGTTATTATTATTATTTATTTTATTTATTAATCACACAAGTACACTTAAAAACTAAAATATAGCCCCACAAAACTGTTTACACAGTTTGTCTGCGGGATCAGTGAGTCTCTTAATATTATAATAGTGCACAAGTGAGATTGATTAAACTAATCTAATTGCGACAATAAATGGCTTTTAAGCAATCTTTTAAATTTGTTTACATTCTATGGAGCTATGGTTAGATACTATGGAGCTGCCTACAAAATCGCAAATAAAACAATCGTCTAATCTATACCTACATTAATTATTTCTTACTGCATCTTTTATTTACTGTGCCGGCAAGATCCGACACTAATTATCCCCAACAGGGAACGACATCTGAATAACAATCAAGCCAATCACGGAAGTTCCTTCAAAAGATATAGGTATGTAGGTAGGTATATCTACCTTCTTGAAGCTCCTGAGGGTTTCGGTGATGTAGGTATTTGGTTGGACGTATTGTATGTAAATGAAGATGGGTAAAAGTGTAACAGACTTGTCGGTTTTCTTTTGAAGGTACCTACTAATTTTAAAAAGGCATCGGCGCAAACCAAAGCAAAGTGGTTCAAAATAAAAATAAAAGTATTTTTTTTCTACGCGTGGGTCATCAAGTCGACGAATGACTCAACGAGGAAGAATAAGAAACCTAGTGTTTAAAAACACTTAGAAAGTCACCTTTTCGCTTCGAGATGAGAATGAAAAGATTGAGAGTTTGGTAACTGAAACCTGTGTTCCGTTAGATCAGTTGGTAGAGCGGTGGGTTGGTACCCCACGGTCCCGGGTTCATGTCCCAGAAAAAGCAAAAAAATAGTTTTCAAGTCCGCACTAAAGAAATAATTTTTTGATTTCTTATTTTCATTTCTCTGCATTTAAAAAGTAAAAAATATACTTTAGTACAAGTGGCGACACGGATTATCTCCAGCTCAGCAGTTCAACGAAAAGTGTGCTCATAATAATCTCGAGTCATACGAGTATGAGCTTTATTGCTATGAGCTTAAGTTGGTAATAATAAAAACAATTTCAGTCATTATGTATTTTATTTTCTTTAAGGTTTTTGTTTTATTTTTAAACGTATTTTAGAACGTTTACGAATGAGGATATAAGGCCCTATTTAAATATGAGCGGTACCCGCTACGTGTATGTGAGTAGCAGACGATGTTTCGTTTCGTAACAGCCTAAGTAGAAGATCTAGATGACAGCCGTAATTTAATACGACGACGTTGTTGTGTATGTTATTGTATCGGAGTTAGGTAAACTTTTAACGTCAAACAACCGGATCCGGTAAAATGCCGGAAAGTCTTGCGGCATGACCATTGAAGTGGAAAATAGTACCTAGGTGCCTACTTTCGCTAGCAAATGAAACCAAAAAGGAATATTTCACTATTTTGTAGAAGTTTTTCCACAAGATAGTAATGTCGAATACCTACTTGGTGTTTTAATTAAACGTAAATGATTTTTTTCACTACCAAGTTTAAAAAACCTATTTATACTGGTTTTTCATACAGGTATTAAGGAACGCCCGTAGAAGTTGAACCCTTAAATGGGTATTTTGATATACTGGCGATAGTACCTACTTACTTAGGGTTGATTTCTCCATACAATGTTAGTTAATTTGAAGCTCCGTTAAATATTTTAAAGGTGAAATCGCACCAGCGCACCGCGCGGAACTGCGGCGAAGCCGCGCGTTACAACTAAAATAGTTTATATCAACCTAAAACCACACTAGAATATCGTTGCAGAGGGTTGGCGTGATGTGGCGCTACATATTTACTTGCGGAGTATATATTTTAGGTGATAACAATCGGCAGAAGAGCGGCGCAGCTCGAATTTGGTTCTTGTAGAAATTGATACGTATCACATGCAAAAAGGCCAAGCCGCTATAGTAAGGCTGGCGTGCATACAACATATTAACTGTCACTGTCGCCATCTCCACGCTGTGAAATGAACGATACGTGTCAGACTTTTTCCTTTAAAGTAGCCGCAGTTGGATGCGCCACCTTGTCTTCGTGATGCAGCCCACCCATTTACGAAAGTACGTGACATCTTCCGCATCCACGCCCTGCAAACCCAAGTTGGGGGCCGTTGGGAATAACGGGTTTTTACTCCTTGAACGGTTATATCTTTTTTAACTTGAAGTTAGATGTTTGATTTTTTCACAACTACGTACTAACGTTCATAGACTTGAGTATACGGTTTTAATTTCAACTCGATTTCTTTACGTGTTCCTGAGATAAAGGGTCTTGACAGAATGACAGAAAGACAAACGGACAACAAAGTGATCCTATCCTATAAGGGTTCTGTTTTCTACTTTTTGAGGTACGGAACCCTAAAAACCTTGTAATTGTTACTTTTGAAAATTTTCACACATTTATTACCTCGTAACTGGTTGAACCACCTGAATGTTTGATAAAAAGATAGTTCCGTGCTTCGGAGGGCACGCTACGCACTCGGCTTCGATTTACTGGTAACCGGCGGTCGTTACAAACATATCTAAGGCCTTTTAGTACCTACTAGTAGTCGGTGTCAAAAAATTCTGACACCAGGTCATCTGGGCGTTTATCGGGTCTTCCACACGAGTTCACACGACATAAGAAGAACTTCAGAATCTCAAACCTGAAAGAAATAGCTACTGGAAAACCTTTCCAAAACTGTAGATTTTGCACGAATTATTTCTTAGACATAAGAATCTCAAACCTGAAAGAAATAGCTACTGGAAAACCTTTCCAAAACTGTAGATTTTGCACGAATTATTTCTTCAAATAAGTTCTTATTTGAACTAAAAGAATGTTCTGCTTTTCTTTTTTTCAAACAGACTAACATTATGTCTTTAGATAGGTTCGTAGCAAGAAGGTAGCAAATGCGCAGGTAATAAAATGCCTTTGTATGCTTTCAAACGTCTCACCTTGTTGATTATAGTCGAAGCTTATGCCTATCGACTAATTGGTTAAATACCAACTGACCGAGCGGAAACATTTTTGTTGCAGTACTTGTGCATTAAATTTGAAACCAATATAGACCTGGAGACAGTTGCGTCGCGGCGTAGTATCCTGAACCGCGGACAAGAAAGTCTCCCGGGAGTGGCGTCGCGCACCTTCATACTACGTGCGATCATTACTTGATGTCTCGCGTACCGTCTGTGTTAGCCTTTATGATTTGGGACAATTGACAATTATGACAGCTTTCAATGTGGCGTCAATTTGTCAGTCACTTATTTGACAGCTTTGTATGCGGTGCATGTCGCATTTCTTTGATAACAACTAATCGGCCATTAAAAATCTAACAGGTCCCCGGAGCTGTCATTAATTATAACGCCCGATTTAGGACTTTGACAAGCTTTGAGTCAAAAGTGAAGCATTCGAAAACCATAAAGGCTTACATATACTGTAGGTACTCGTTTCGTGCCGGAGCAACGGGGAGGAAAATTCAAAGCTTAGATATTGCAGATTGCAGTGCGACAATGTTGATGTAACGACAACCAATAAGAAGTAACTAAACTTTGACATTGTCATATGTTTAGTTTTCGTATAAAATGGGCGCGCGGTGCTGGCAACACTGTCCTGTCATTCACGTCCTCTGCCGTCGCTCGCTTGGTTGATGCGAATTGTAATTATAAATGGTGTAATTTAGTGTGCTTTCGGTGTTCTCGTGTGGTTTTCCTGTTCGGTGGGAAGAGAACCAAGTGTATTTGGTTCCGGCGCTTTGATTGTCAGTCGGTTCGATAACCACGCGGCCGTCGGAAAAATAACCTTACTTTTAGTCACCCGCGCGTCCAGTGTCCTTTGGTTCGCGTATTGTACAGTAAAACGTGTTGCTGTCGCGAGCAGTGGTGTGCGGGAGAAATCTTTGTTACTGTGTGTTAAACATTATTTGATGTCGAACTATGAACAATAGTACTCAAGTGCTTGTGAAACTTGTTGGACGGAGTACCACGCGAGCTGGTGCCCGGGTACAGTAAGTCTAGTATCTATCTATCCCAATCCAAATGTCTTCCAAAACCTGATACCTATTTTTCCTGTCAAAAACTAGACTTACAAGGAAACGACGGCGTCATCGTTCGCTCGGTAAGCAATTGTTGCTGGGCCCTGTTTAAGTAGATTTTGGACACAAGAATTTCTCGGCCGGAAACTTTCCGGAACAAAATTCTCTCATTAAATTTATTTTATTTAGCTATAGTAAAGAGCACTACGAATCGTAGTCAAATGTTGTTCCGAGGCTGATCGACCATTTAGTTTTAGATTTTAAGATAACTTTAATTTGCTTCCACTGCGCTAAGATCAGCTTCGGAATCAAACATTTTTTGGTAGCAGAGCGTGGTTGCTTTATTGCAACATAGTTGGCCGTAATTTGTATTAAGCGTGTTTTTATATTACCCACATATTTTATTATTTTTGGAAAATATTGTTTCGGTTTTTTGTGACTGTATTGTTTGCCTAGTGAACGGTACCTTATCGGTAAGGTCTAGGCCAGTCAACTAACATTTGTTTTGTGGTATTTGTTTATTGTTTTCGTTTTATTAAGTCGAGTGTGTAAAAGTTGGTACCATGGCTCCTCGATCGCCAGGTATAAGGCTGCTATAGGGTCAGGATTAAGGTGGTTTACTACCACAGCGGCAATGATCGGCCGCGAGGACCGGGAGGACGCGCTCTTGAAAAGTGCACAACAGGTAGATGAACGGGTTCGGTTTGTGTCGGATCAACTCACAGAGTGCCTCATTCTCCTTGAGGAGACTCCTAACCCTGAAGATCAGGAGCGGGTCGAGGCCGATGTAAGCCAGTGCTTGGAGCTGGCACAGGGCATTGAGCAGGCAGCTGCGAACATAACTAGGCGACGTGACGGAAAGGAGAGCCATTCCGTGGTAAAGTGGGACAAGGATTACAGGTGCCTCTTCCGCCTGTTACGGTTCCAGTCTTTGCAGGCGATTACGCCGACTGGCCGGCGTTTGAGGACCTGTATAGCAGTGTGGTCCACACACGGACGGACATAACGCCGGCGTACAAGATGGCTCAGCTGATGTCCAGGCTACATGGAGAGCCTCATGAATTGCTGACGCATTTGGCTGTCTCGGATAGCAATTATGAGGTGGCGTGGAAGATCCTTACCGACCGGTATCGGAACAAGCGCCTGATTGTAGACAGGCTGTTAGACCAGTGGCTGTCAATACCAACCATAACGCGAGGTACGGACCTCCGCGAGAAAATCTTCCACCCAGTCAGTGTCGCGGTCAGCGCACTAGAGCGACAGGGTTTGCCAGTGGCGGGCTACGGTTATATCTTGGTCCACACAGTGCTTCGCCGCCTGCCGAGCGAAATGGTCGCTCGATTCGAGCAGCTCCATGGGGGCAAGTCCTCGGACCACCTCCCGACCTACGAGGATCTGAAGTCGTTCCTCGAGGCCGAAAGCAGGCGAGTGGACGTCCAGGCTGGTGAAGCCCTCGCAAGAGACCTCTGCCCTCGCCACCCGGAACGGCCGGGTGCACCGGCGCGAGGAGGCAACAGGGCAACCCAGGCGGTACAACACCGCATTGGAATCAGGTGTGCTACTGCAGGGAGACAGGCCTCGGGGTGGCAGCGTGTCATGAGTTTGCTGCGCATCGGGTTCAGAGGAGACGGGGTGTGGCACAGCAGAGGAGTTGGTGTTTTCGGTGCCTGGGGCCGGATCAGGTGCGAGAGTGCCCTTCAAGCACCAACTGTAGGTTCTGCCAGGGTGCACACCATCAGCTGCTTTGCATGTATCTCTCCGTAGGCGCCGGGGCAGCGCTGGATCGGATCAGCGAAGGAGCCTGCCCACCAAGGGAGGAGCAACGCTCCCCACCCTCCAAGGAGGAGCCCACCTCCGCATCGGTCACAGGGACAGGCAGGGGACGTCAACAGACGGAGCCCACTTACCCAAGGACGTGGGGACGATCCCCACCACGGCAGCAGGTGCCGGATTGGGAGGGCGGCACAGGAACGTGGCCAAGGACACCCATCCCAGGTACGGGATTCAACGGGCGGGTGTCAGGGGCACTAGGCAGCCACCAGGGTACATGCAGTATTCTGCGGGCTTGAGCCACCTGGTTGGGTCTCAAGACCCACGCATGCCCCCGCCTATGCCTGAGTACCCGCGGCTACAGGCGCAACCTCGGTACGGACGTTTGCCGTCGGGGTACTATAGAACTCCAGCCATGGCCTTTATGGGCAGACCTCCTACCAGCAGGAGTGGGACCCATACACAGGTTTGGGTAGTGAGGATACCCCGCGGGACGCGCCTCACCGCGTTTAGATTCCCGCTAGGTAATCGCCGCCTACTCATCAGCTTCGGCTCCCGTCCAATCACGGTACTTTTGCCAACGGCTAAGATTTGGGTATGGGGATACGGTGGCCGGACCATTCAAGTAAGAGCCCTACTGGATACAGGGCTCAGGGATGTATTGTATCGAGTAAGCTGGTGAGTAGGCTAGGCCTAAATGTACGGCCAAGTGGGGATGAAGCTGTAGGCATCGGGGGCTAAATGTGCCTGACATTCGGGGTCAGACGAACTTTGAGTTCGCATTAGGTAGCACATGTACAGGGTCAGCTATCAAGTCTCAGCCGTGGTGCTGGATGAAGTGGTTGGGAAACTCCCTCAGGTTAGGTTACCACCAACGGTACGAGGGTTAACCACAGGGTTGGAGTTAGCTGATCCTGATTTTGATACTCCTGGTACGGTGGACGTACTTCTCGGGTCAGACGTCCTCGGAGATTATGGTGCGGTAGGAAGAAGGTACTCCAGGAAACTGGTTTGGTGGCCGTAGATACCACAGGGGTATGTTGTTTTCGGCCCAGTTTGGAGACCTCAGGACCTACCAGAAGGGGATCCGGTCCTCTATGGTAGTGTGCTGTCAGAGGTGCTGCAGAGGTTTTGGGAGTCTGAAGAGCGCCCACGGCGGACAGACGGAAGCCAGAGGATGACGAGTGCGAGTTGTTCTATCAATACAACACTGCGAGATGCCCGTCAGGCAGATTCGTGACCAGGCTACCTTTTCTCCCAAACCGCCCGCTTTAGGTAGTTCGCGACAGCTCGCGGAACGGAGACTACTCGGAATGGAGCGGAAGATGAGGCGAGACCCAGCACTTCGGCAGAAGTATATAGAATTCATGCGGGAATATATTCAATTGGGCCACATGTCGGTGTCCAGCCTGGATTGGAGGTGTGTCGAGCATTATTACATTCCACACCTGGCTGTCTTGAAGTCACCTGAGGCGAAAATACGGGTGGTGTTTGACGGTTCTGCTCCTACCTCGAATGGTGTGTCTGTGAACCAATGTTTGCACGCGGGTCCTAAATTGAACCGGGACATTGTGGACATTCTCACAGACTTTCGGTTACACCAGGTAGCGTTCGTCGCAGACGTCAAAATGATGTTTCGCCAAACCATGATACATCCGGATGACCGTCGGTATCAGCTGATTTTGTGGCGTGAGAGCCCAGATGAGCCGATGGTCACATACGAACTTAACACGGTGACGTATGGACTTAAGCCAAGTCCGTATTTGGCAGTACGTACGCTGCGAGTTGGCCGCACAGGAAAGGGTAAGATATCCTCGAGCCGCAGCAGTACTGGATCGCGACGTCTACGTGGACGATATCTGCACGGGTGCTGATAGCGTGGAGCAGGCGCTAATTCTACGAGACGAGCTGATCGCGATCATGGGTTCAGGAGGTTACGAGTTGCGGAAATGGTTGTCCAGTTGCCCAGAGCTCCTGGCTGGTTTGCCAGGCGAGTTCCATCAGGACCCGCACCTCTTTGAGAACCCGGACAATCCAAACACGTTGGGCATCCTCGGGGTGCAATATAGGCCAACGCATGACGTATTCACGTACAAGATCGAGCCCGACCTTTTGAGAAAACTTGGACTAAGCGGTCGGTACTGTCGACAATCGCTAGAACGTTCGATCCTAACGGATGGATCGCCCCGGTTACGTTCATGGCGAAGTGCATTTTACAAAGGTTGTGGCTAGCCAACTTAGGATGGGACGACCAACTCTCCGGAGAGTTGTTGAAGGATTGGCTCAAGTTTGTGACCACCCTACCAGGGATCGTGCACATCGCGATACCCCGCAAGTTAGTCCCATCGGTGGGATGTAAGGCTACCCTACATGGGTTTTGTGACGCCTCGGAGCGAGGGTACGCGGCAGCTGTATACCTTCGGACAGCAAGTTCAACGGGAACTGTGCACGTGCGTCTGGTTATGGCCAAAAGTAAGGTGGCACCAGTCAGAACTAGATGGACCATCCCCAAATTGGAATTGGCAGGGCAGCTCTTCTAGCGCGCTTGCTAAATCATGTAACCTGCAATCTGCGTGGTACCATCAACTTGGATGAAACGGTGTACGCGTGGACTGACAGTCGGATAGTTCTGTGCTGGTTGCAGACGTCGGTACATACACTTGAGGTTTTCGTGGCAAATCGGGTGTCACAGATTACGGGGTCGGAAACTCCGTTAGTGTGGAGGCACGTACCGGGAGAATGGAACCCAGCGGACTGCGCTTCGCGCGGGTGCAGGGCACCTGATTTGGTGAGTCACCCACTGTGGTGGGGACCTCAATGGCTGACTGAGTCGCCGCAGGAATGGCCATTCAACGAGTGCAGGGCGCCGCTTGGGCCACCTGATCGAGGTTTGCGAGTGAACGTGGGGCAACTCGTACCGAAGCCTAACCCAGCTTTCTTGCTGGAACGGTATAGCTCCTCGACAAACTTCTTGGGGTGACAGGTTGGATCAAGCGGTTCGTGAACAACTGCAGGAAGCCTCAAGCAGAACGGAACTTTACACCTGTCCTCTCGCCTGCGGAGCGGAATGCGGCTCTATGCTCATTGGTTAGAGTCGTCCAGGCGGAACATTTTGAAGAGGAGGTCAGGCTGCTCAGGGATGGACGTGGAAAGCTGAAGGGAGGAATTGTGCGCCTCAACCCATTCCTGGATGAGCAAGGTATGCTCAGGGTTGGAGGCAGACTTCGGAACGCTAGCCTGCCCTTTTCGGCTCGGCATCCACTGTTACTTCAAAAAGGGGACCCTTAGTTGAGCTCTTAGTCAGGGATCGTCATGAGAAAAACTCGCACGCGGGCTGTAATGCGCTATTGGCCATCCTACAGCGCGAGTTCTGGATCTTATCGGGACGACGAACGGTACGTAGCGTTGTGTTTAGGTGCTTGCCTTGTTACCGCTTGAAGGCAGCCACAATGCAGCCACAGATGGGAGATCTCCCACCGGACCGGGTGACGGAGGCCTGGACGTTTGCAGGTGTGGGAACGGATTTCGCAGGCCCTTTCATGGTGAAGGCATCACGCCTGCGGAACGCAAAGTCTATCAAGGCGTACTTGTGCGTGTTCGTGTGCCTAGCCACCAAGGCCGTCCACTTGGAGCTCGTGGCCGACCTTTCTACGGAGGCCTTTTGGCAGCGCTGGAGAGATTTACGTCGCGACGAGGGCGACCAGCGCTGATCAGGTCGGATTGTGGTACCAACTTTAAGGGTGCTGATCGGTGTATGAAGGAAATTGTAACGTTCTTAAGGGAGAACGAAGAAGCCATCAGCACGGGCCTCTCCCGTCAGGGCATTACCTGGGTGTTCGATCCACCAGCGTGCCCTCACTGGGGTGGTATTTTTGAAGCGGTTGTAAAGTCCGCTAAGACGCATTTGTTGCGCGTTGTAGGGTTAACAATTTTGACTTTCGAGGAGCTGGCGACCGTGTTTTGTAAAATTGAGGCTGTACTCAATTCGCGTCCTTTGTGTCCGCTCAGCTCAGACCCAAATGATTTAGAGGCCCTGACGCCAGGGCATTTCTTAATTGGCCGCCCACTTAACGCCTTGCCGGAATATCCCTATACGGAGGTGAATAGCAATCGTTTGTCGCGTTATCAGTTGTTGCAGCAAATGACTCAAAACTTTTGGAAGCGTTGGTCGCTTGAGTACTTGCACATTCTGCAGCAACGCCTTAAGTGGACGGACAGGACTGAACCCCTGCATTGGGGATCTCGTTCTGGTTAAGGATGTCAACCTACCGCCACTGCGTTGGCGCCGGGGCGCATTCTCAACCTGTTTCCGGGTAGTGATGGCACTCCTCGAGTTGCAGAAGTTCAGGTGGGGATTCAGTCCTTAAGCGAGCAGTAGCTACATTATCACGCCTGCCATGCATAGAGCGGACCGATGGGTCGGTCCGGGGCGGGTGAATGTTTAGTTTTCGTATAAAATGGGCGCGCGGTGCTGGCAACACTGTCCTGTCATTCACGTCCTCTGCCGTCGCTCGCTTGGTTGATGCGAATTGTAATTATAAATGGTGTACTTTAGTGTGCTCGGTGTTCTCGTGTGGTTTTCCTGTTCGGTGGGGAAGAGAACCAAGTGTATTTGGTTCCGGCGCTTTGATTGTCAGTCGGTTCGATAACCACGCGGCCGTCGGAAAAAATAACCTTACTTTTAGTCACCCGCGCGTCCAGTGTCCTTTGGTTCGCGTATTGTACAGTAAAACGTGTTGCTGTCGCGAGCAGTGGTGTGCGGGAGAAATCTTTGTTACTGTGTGTTAAACATTATTTGATGTCGAACTATGAACAATAGTACTCAGGTGCTTGGGAATCTTGTTGGCCGGAGTCCCAGGCGAGCTGGTGCCCGGTACAGTAAGTCTAGTATCTATCTATCCCAATCCAAATGTCTTCCAAAACCTGATACCTATTTTTCCTGTCAAAAACTAGACTTACAAGGAAACGACGGCGTCATCGTTCGCTCGGTAAGCAATTGTTGCTGGGCCCTGTTTAAGTAGATTTTGGACACAAGAATTTCTCGGCCGGAAACTTTCCGGAACAAAATTCTCTCATTAAATTTATTTTATTTAGCTATAGTAAAGAGCACTACGAATCGTAGTCAAATGTTGTTCCGAGGCTGATCGACCATTTAGTTTTAGATTTTAAGATAACTTTAATTTGCTTCCACTGCGCTAAGATCAGCTTCGGAATCAAACATCATACTTTCGACCTAATTGTGTCGCGCGTTTTGCAGAGTTTTATCTAGGCGATAGTTCATGCTATCTTTCAAACTTATTAGTCCCAAAAATCCACAGCTGGACATGGACCTCCCCTTATCGGGGGATTCTGCCATACCCACCATGATTGGCAGGCGGATTGGCGAACGCAATGAAGATGTTTAATTTACTGGAAACGCTGCCACCCATTTCCTGTATAATTATCCCTTAGTCGTTTTTAGAACACCTTCGGGAAAAATTGGGGTGATGCTATTTTAAGCCGGCATCACACGGCACAAGTATCGTTCAACAATCATTTAGTATCTACTTATTCGATAGTATCAATAGTTCAAAATGTGTCAGTTGTCTCAAATGCACCCTGGGCGTCCTCCGCGAGCCTTGATGGGGGGCACGAAGTCCACCTCTTAGCTTAGGGTGGTCAGCTCCATTTGGATGTCTCTGGGAGACCTCACACACGATTGACAGTAAGTATGAAAACACCAACAGTTCACATAATTTCACGTACATGAAATTAGCACAAAATAATGAGGTATGCTAACAGCGAAATAGCAGTGGTACAGTACAATCGCGACACGCGGTTACGGGAAGACTGGCGAGGCGCGGGACGCAGCCCGCTCGCATTGCATAGTCTGCAATGTCAGCAAATGTGTCGCACATAGGTCCCCTTTTTGAAAAAGAATTTTGATACCTTTAACACAAATACAAATAAATAAAATATCTTAAACTTTGAGAACCACTGGAAATATTTCTACTCTATACAAAAAGTAATGAAAAGATTGAGAACCGCTAGCTGTGACCAAGTAATGAAACATAATACTTTGCTCGTTGTTCAAACTGTAGACTAAACAAAACAATGGATAGCCACACACAAGTTGTTATTACAATTATTACAACACATTTAAAACATGAAACATTAAACCATTCTAGAACATTCTGGTGCACAATTTCATTTCTACGAAACACATTACACAAATACAGGGTCTTAGAAATTTTGATCATTCACATTGACATAAATGTAAAAAAAAATTTAAAGATAAGAAGGATAAAGGATTGTGTACATAAAACAATCGAGTAAATATTGCACGGTTCTCAATAAAAATAGTAAGAAAGAAAAATCTTAACAACTTACATTATTCTTATTTAACTAAGCACAACTCTAGGTTGCTGGGATTTCGTGCTTGGCTGAACGGTCTCCACCTTAACTACGGATAGCGAATTGACAGCATTTACTTCCTTACTCAGCCATTTTCTCAGTGATTTTCTGCACTTCTGTCGCAAAAAATAAGTTATCATCAGGATCAATATCACACAAATCACCATGAGAATAATTTCATATTCCATTATTTTCGCATCTTGATTTCCAACTTGTTCAACGACAACTTTCTCTTTGTTCTGTTGATTGCCCATAATTTCAGTATGACACAGTCAAAATTACAAAGTAAATAATTTTTATAAGATGTGTGATTCCGTCAAACGGTAAGATAAAATTGAATTTATTTCTAAAAGATGTAAATGTTGTCAACTTGCTTTAACCTACTTAATTTATTTCACCTCTAGGTAAAAATAAGTAAAATACAAACTTAAGTGCTTACTAGATAAAACGTGCGGGTCTTCGACAAAGTCGGCCACTACGTGATACAAATGCTTCAGCCTTTGGACTATCGCATATTTTAGCCTTAGGGCTGTCACTAACTTTATTAGTGCCCGAGGTTTGGATGGTGACAGTTTTCTTTGACTTTACATTATCACATTTGTGAGGATTGTCTACTGACTTATCGAATTCACTTTCCAACACGTAAGCTGGTTTCAATCTGTCGATCGAAATACATGCTTCGCGATCTGGAAATTGAATTTTAAATACTTTCTCGCCTGCTTATTACCTTGAATGGGCCAGCATAAGGAGGTTGTGAGGTTTACGTACAGCATCAATCCTAACAAATACCTTATCGCAAGTTTTCAAGTCAGAGTGTACAAACATTTTTCTTGTATCTATTTTCTCTCTTTACCGGTTTCAAATTCCTGATAATACTCTGCAATTTTGAAACGTAGCTGTCACAATCCAAATTATTAATTTTACTGTTATCATAAAATCGCCTGGTAAACGTAATGTTGTACCGTAAACAAATTGTGCGGGACTTACGTTAGTGTCAACCCTAACTGCTGCTCTTAGACCTAATAAAGTTGTGGGTATTCTTCTATCCACGAACTATTGGATAACCGTGCAGCCAAAGCCGTTTTAAAGATCGATGCCAGCGTTCAACCTACCATTGCTCTGCGGGTGATTCGCAGTTGTACTCAACTTTTTTATTCCCATAAGTATCATGAGATGTGAAAAAGGTTACTCTCGAATTGCCTTCCTTGATCACTAGTTAATCTGATAGGACAACCGAATCTAACTATCCATCCTTCATAAAGAACTTTGGCAACTAATTCTGCAGTTATCTCTTTTAACGGAAATGCTTCAGGCCAACGTGTATAACGATCTATAATGGTTACACAATACCTATACCCGTCAGGTGTCGTATTTAATGGACCTATAATGTCAATATTGATATGCTCAAAACGATCTGCCGGTTCAAATTTCCAAATCTGATACAGTATGTCTCTGAATTTTGGATTTTTGACAAGGAATACAAGTTTTGCCCATCTACTAATATCTTTATTCATACCTTCCAAAAGTACCTTTCATTCATAAGTTTTGGTAGCTCGAATACCTGGATGGCTTAGATTGTGCAACACATTAAAAGCAGTTCGCCAGACATTTCCGGTAAATAAGGTCTTGCTTTGTCAGTTGACGTTTCACATATCACGCCCTGGTCGGTACCTGGTAACGTGATGTGCTTGAATTACAAATTTGGACTTAGTTCGCTTAATTCTTGCAGCAGTTGTTTGTCACAACTTTGTACACGTGCAAGTTCTGCGTAATCAATTGTTGTGGACATACTATTTCTTCCACCCGAGACAACGCGTCAGCTACTATATTATCGTGACCTGTAATATGGCGTATGTCGGTGGTAAATTCACTTATGAACATGATTTGCCTAGCTCTTCTCGGTAACTCTTTTTCACTTCCCATTTTACTAAAAGCGAAAATAAGAGGTTTGTGATCAGTATAGACAACCAATTCCCGACCTTCTACCATATGACGAAAGTGAGCAATTGCCATATATATAGCTAACAGCTCTCTATCGTAAGTACTATATTTCTTTTGAGCATCGGTCAACTTTTTGAAAAATACCTAACGGTTTCCAACTATCTCCGTCTTTTGCTGTAGTACACCCCTACGCAAATATCGAAGCATCAGTCATTAACGCTAATTCAACGTTAGTGTCAGGTAGCTAACATGGCAGCCTGTTTCAATTTTGCTTACACAGTTCAAATTGTGAAATAGCCTTTTCTGTCCAAATAATTGCAGTCTTGTCCCGTTTTTTGTGTTATGTAAATACCTGTCCAATTCCGATTGAATTTCAGCAGCCCTAGGAATGTGAGGTATAAAATTCAACATACCTAAAAATCTTCGAAGTTGCTCTACTGTAGTCGGCCGCGGAAAATCGATGATTGCCTGTACTTTCTCCTCCAGTGGCCGTATTCCTCAGTAGTGACTTCATGACCTAGGAAATCGAGCTTCTCCTGTTCAAAAATGCATTTTGAGATATTAATAGTTATACCAAACCTGTCGAGCCTGTCGAAAACTTCCTTCAGGTGCATTCTATGTTGAGTGATGTCATCAGATGCTATGATAATATCGTCTATAAAAATGAATAGAAAATCTAGATCCGAAAAACACTGTGACACATGAATCTTTGGAAAGTTTGAGCAGCGTTTCTCAACCCAAATGGCATACGCGGAAACTCAAATAGTCCAAAGGTGTAATCACAGCTGTTTTTTCGATATCACTTTCATTAACCGGAATGCAATTATAAGCTCTATTGATATCTAAGCGAGAAAATATTTTCTTGTTCGCGAACATATGTAAAATCACGTAACCTCGGTACTGGATATCTATCGGGCTTGGTTAGGAATTCAATCGTCTATAATCACCACAAGGTCTTATTTGCCCATTTTTGGAACAATGTGCAGGACTTGCCACTTTTGCTTACCACAAATCCCCATCTCACACATGATTCTAAATTCCTCTTTGGCTTTATTATACCTATCAGGAGGTAAAGGTCTAGCACGAGAACGGACTGGAGGTCCTTCAGTCTCAATAAAATGACATACATTGTGTTTAGGTATCCTTGAAAGATACAGGTTTAGTAAGTTCTGGGTACTGAGATAACAAATCGTAATATGGATGGTTACCATCTACTGTTTTAATTGACCCTTCTGTGCATTTTTAATACCAGCAATCACATTAAGATTTGTTATCTTATCCACCAATCTCCTGGAATCAAAATCAATCATTAGCTTATATTTACTCAGAAAATCGGCACCAATTATCGGCTGATTCACGTCGGCAACGATAAAGTTCCACTGAAATGCTCTCCTGAGCTTTAAGTCCAGGGTCGTGATTTTAAACCGTATGTCCTAATGGGTGTACCGTTAGCGGCGTATAGATTATACTCATCACTTTTACACTGCCTATTACGCACTGCCCAACGCGGTAACACTGACACATTAGCACCACTATCCAGAAGAAAACGTAAACCTGTAAGTACGTCAGTAACACATAGACGGTGATTGATGGTAGGATTACAGCCACCCGTCGCTGACTGTACCGTCGTTAGTTTTCCGGATTCTGCTCCTTCTTCCAGTTGCAAGGCTGGACACACTTGTGTGCCTTAGTATTGTAACGGAAATGGTAAAACAAAGCCAATTTGGATTATTCTTCCTATTTTGACTCGGATCTCTGGATTGTCGCCGTGACCTAGACCGCGAACGTGACCTAGTTTGTGTCCATTGCGTCGTTCAGCGCTCCGACGTTGAAAGTGCTCAATATTCTTAATTCGCTCGCCCAATTTATTAATTTCGGCAATATTAGATGTAGATGGAGATGACATACCTGGAGTTTCATCTACGCTTGCTACCTGGACGGGTCGCGCGTTCTCCATAACCTTGTCTGCCATCAGCGCTAGTTTGTTAAGATCCTTTATGTCCGAAACTGCCAAAACGCCTCGTACCCAGACTGGTAAATGATTTTGCCACAAAATCATTAAGGTTTTGTCTTCAATCCGGTCTCTAGCTAGTTCTTTCATTCTACGAAGAAGTTGAGATGGTCGCTGGTCTCCCAAATCCATTTCTCCCATCAGTTTTTGTATTTTCCGACTTTCTGATTCTTCATAAACCAAAAGTCTGTTTTTCAAAGCGTCGAATTTTCCTGTAGCTGGAGGAGTAATCAGGATGTCTGTCACCTGCTGGATAACATCCTTTCCCAATTTTCCAACTATAAATTGGAATTTTTGTTCATCTGTCCATCTTTGCGGTGCCAAAATTGCTTCTGCCTGGAAAACCAATGCTTTGGGAGGTCTGTCCAAAATTCTGGAACTCTGGCGTGAATAGATATGGAGTTGACATTTTCGTGCGTCCTCTCATCACCTCCATTATTGTCATTATCGTCATCACCAGCCATTGTGTGTCTGACCTTGCGGAGTTTAAATTTTCACAACAGTCGCTCCGAAGTTGACCTGTTGTGGCGATTGTACTGCACAGTGAGTCTTCCCTGGAACAAAGGTAAGTACGTTCAATTTCTTCTCACTCCTAGTCAGGCGTCACCACTATTGAAATACCGTAGCGGTAAGGTAAGTACTTCAGTAGAAAGATAAAGTCCTGATAGAAAGTGTGCTGTGGTATGTATTGTCTCCACGGAGTTGTGTGAGGGTTCACTTATCTATTTATTTTTGACTCTAATATCAGAAGGTATTATTGTTTTAGTGCATGAAATTAAACGTCCGAAATCCAGTAAATGACACTCAAAGTTTATTCACACACGATTGACAGGAAGTCTGAAAACTCCACCAGTTCACATAATTTCACGTACAGGAAATTAGCTCAAAATAATGAGGTATGCTAACAGCGAAATAGCAGTGGCAGTGTCAATCAAATACGGCGACACGCGGGCGCGGGACGCCTGCTCGCATTGCATAGTCTGCAATGTCAGCAAATGTGTCGCTACACGATCATCAAGGGACGCTTTTTTAAGGGTGCGCATGTGAAACAGAAGACTTCGGTCCCGGAGCCCTCAAGCGCTGGCAGGTAGCGATAGTAGACCCAAAACCCCTGTTTGGTCTTCGCTAAAAAGCCGAATCCAGTATTCACGCTAAGATCCTGCCGAAGCTGACACGTAGGTATTTTGCCAGGGGCCGCTTGAAGACGTCGCTGAGCTAATCCGAGCCCGAAATATACATCAGGGATAAAGAAAGCGGTGGGTGACCCTGTAGACGCGTTTAGCCCTTGAGAGAGCTTATTGTAAGATGGGGAGAAATACGATGTGTCACTGATAGCGAATCATGCGTTCGTGTGAACGAACATCCTCTCGCTGACGGAAGCTGTGTTGCTCGCTCAGTCTGGCAGTAGTAAAGTGTAGCCTGCTTTCGTTGCGCAAAGCCCTAGAGTAGAGACCCGCTGGTAGAGGGCCGGGGTTGCCCTGAGGCCCCAACACTAGGCTGTCCCATGCTTGTATGATTTTACCTTTTCATACCTCTTGGGAATCGATAACTTCTAATCGATATCCCAATCTTGGGGCTTAATGATGGGGGGCTTAAAATGTAATTTTGAGGGCACAATAAGCGTACAGGCACAAATATCTCCTAGAAATGTATATCTATGACTACGGCAATTTGACGTGGACTATAGCGGCGTGGCAGTGGAGAGGTTCGGCCTTATTTGCATGTGATACGTAACATATTTCTACAAGAACCAAATTCGCGCCGCGCCACTCCTCTGCCGATTGTTATCAACTTAAATATATTTTGCGCAAGTAAATATGTAGCGCCACACCACGCCAATCCTCTGCAGCGATATTGTAGTGTGGTTTTAGATTGATGTAAACAATGTTAGTTGTAACGTGTGGCTTCGCCACGGTTTCGTGCGGAGCGTTGGTGCGATTTGACCTTTAAAATATTTAACGGAGCTTCAAATTAACTAACATTGTATGGAGAAATCAACCCTTAATGTCTTATTTTGTAGAAAATTGAACGGTAAAATTGAAGAATATTTTTAAGGATCGCTTAATAAAAATGTCGTAGCTATTTTGCGTTTAAAGTCCCTTGTCGATACTATAAGCCGAAGTGATGGATGCGATTTCAGTTTTTGTTGCATTTTACCGCACTTATCGATCTAAGCGCTGGCTTAAAATAAAAATACGTAATATTGGAAGGTAGCACGAAAAGAAAGGTTGTATAGCAGTGTACCTCATATTATCATCTGCCTGGCCTTAACCCAAATGTGTTAGTCGTGTCACATATGTCCCGGCCTTTATTAATTAATATGTGTTTCGGCCTTATAAGATTTCAAACAGCGACATCTATTGGTATAAGATGATTAGTACTTGGTTCTGTTCTGTCAAAATTGTTATAGAAGTTCAGGAACACAGCTGATAGATGGCGCTATGTGTATGAAACGGAGAAGTTAGGTTACTTTCTTGGTTTTCATCATATCGTTCGTATAGGCAAGTCTAAATAATTTTGGATAATTAGCTGATAGTTGCACAGCGTTTGCAGTAGCATTTATAATTTTTCGTGCTTATATGATACAGGACATAACATTTTGCTATTTTGTTTAAGAGCCATCTATTGTCGAGTAAGTAGGAAACTGCAAAGTGTCACCTAGACAGGCCCATAGGCCTATTATAGTGCCATATGACTGAAATACCTAAGATTTATTCTATTAGTCACATTTTCGGTTTATAGAAAATTGATGTATTTTCTAAAAATTCTATGAATCAGTAGTAAAATGTTTAGAAATATTGGTAAACCCGTGGTTTACTTAATATACACTATAAGTCTTTTTTGGATGTCAGGATGGGTCGTGGATTCTAGACCCCCTGAATTGGTGTCTGGCAAAGTAGCGAAACAAGACATTCTAAAAAATCTAGAATAGTCGAATGTCTTCTAAAATGTATGAAAGAGGAGAATATCTTCTTTCGTAATGAGTAGCAGATTGAGAACATTATTCTTCTCGTAAGTTCGAAGCTTATATAAAATAGCGAGCCATACGGCCTGCGGAGTTCAATTTAATCGCGAAGTTCACAGGACAAGAAGAGAAGTGAAAGTAAACTAAGATAGTGCTGTGTTCCGTTAGAGAGAGAACCGTGTGCCAAACAGCTGTCTTGGGCGTTCAAGCTGTTTCTCGGTTCTCGCGAGGTGTAAAAGTGTTTGGAACCCGTGGTGCACGTGGAGGGTGTGGTGTTTGATGCAGGATGCGTGCTTCAGCGTGCACTGAATCGGCATTGTGGATGTCGTCGTTGTTCTTCGTGTGCTGGTGGCTTCAAGTTCCAGATGGATAAGTACAATTGCTTTCTTTCGAACCCTATCAGCAGTATACTCTATATTAATTACCTATGCTTGATAGTTCTGTATTCATTGAAAGCTGATAAGATTGAATATGGTCTTATGCTTTGGTTTTAGTGCTAAGGTCATTTATTGCAATAAATTTGTTTTGTTGTCGGGTCGTTTTAAAGAATCTGCGTTCTGATTGTTTATATAAACTTTATAGCATATCCACATCTAATCTTTAATTAGGGAAATTTGGGCTATTAAGTGTGTCGATAGGTAATTAGATGTTAGAATAGGTAGGATACCCTATAATCCCATTACCCTATTCCTTACTTGTCTATTCATCCATATATATGACTTTAATAACCAAATTAATAACATAATTTATTATTGCTATGTGCTACTAGTATAAAGTTCCTGTTAAAACCACATAAGTAGATATGGTTAGGTATCTACTTATCTACATTGTTGTATCATCAGTGGATAAATTACTATTCTATAATTGCTGAGCGATCAAGGATTTATTTGATAAAATTCCTGTGTTAAAACATACTACATTGTATCTACTACCTACCGTTTATTTGGCCCACCAGTGGACAGATTTCTATTTTATACTATGGTTGCTGAGCGACTATGGACTTAATTATTGATTAATGTTTATGAAATATACATAAATAGATATTGTTATCTACTAATTTATTGGTTATGTCCAACAGTGACAAATAATCATTTACAACAGTTTTTTGTCTTACAAAGAAAACAGTCTTCAGTATTGGAATATGTTCACAGTGGACGAACATTTATTTTATAACAATATTTTGTTATACAAACAAAATGTACTTCAGAATGGAATGTGTCCAGCAGTGGACAATTTGTACCACACAATAATATTTTATGGTACTTGCTATAATATCTTAGTTAGTACCTTATCTGAGAATATGTATGGCTGGTAGAATGGATAATATCCTTTCCTATCATCCTATCCTATAACAGATTCAGATGAATCATTTAAAGTAATATTCTAGTCATGAACTTAAAGTTCTTCTTATGACTGGCTAAAAATGGTGCCCATCATAGTAAAACTATGACTACAACTTACTTACTAATTACAATGGTTGTCATCAAATGTCATGGGACAACTTTATCATATCTTCATCAAATACTCATCTATTTATTACCTAGCATTGGTATGGTTGTAATGGCGGTTTCTGGTCGTAGAAACCACATTCTCTCAGGAGGTTCATGTGAACATCGGCATTCTACAACTCTCTTGGGATGTGCAAAATATTGCTCTCCCGTCTTCAACTATAAGCATGTATGCTCACATGTGATTTGGGACTTGCATAAAGCATTCTCATATTTATTCTGACTCCGTATAAATGGGTGAGACTGACTGACCAGTGCAATTTCATATTCGGTGCTTACCGGCCTTGCCGGTACCTCTTTAGGGAAACCTAAAGATAATTAATGATTAAACGAACTTACCTAAAGTGAAGTTCTATCATAATTATACGAGCGCCTCGTCCGAATAGATAAGTAACCCTGTAAATAAATTCTGTTAGGTATTATGGTACAACTGTAGTCTCGCGCTAGTGATCGCCACAACGCACTATTTGAGATGTAGCTTAGTAGCTTGTTTACATCTGCACCTTTTTTTTTTTTTGTGGGTAACTTTATATATTCCTCGCACGACCGCTCGGCTCAACCCGGCGGTGGCAGGATATTCATTAGTTTAGAGCTCTCTTCTCCAGAACTTCCTATTTCCAGAACATAGAGATTGGGTTTGGGGGTGGGTGTTGTTGTTATTTTGACGAGGCGTCATATTATGATAGAACTTCACTAAAACAATTGTGAAGTTGTTTTTAATTGGTTATAGAAATAGAACAACCAATAGCATTGAAGAGTATTGATCAAAATTAAAAGAGCTCAATAGTTAAACTCGTTATGATAAGATCATCACGATTTACTGTAATTTAAAGGTAGCAGAAATTGTAATTTGTTATTTTCTTCCACAAGAGGAGAACAATTTCTGTTTATAATATTTTAATTATTAAGTTAGAAGTTTTAGTTTTCCTAATTATTTCGTTTCCAAATTCTTTAATGAAAACACCACTATATTGCGATTGATATCGTTCAATAAGTAAATAAATATCCAATGTCAACTTGTATGTTACCTATGCATCTGTGGATGTAAGGAGTTAAGTGTTTTTTACTGCATAAAAAATTAAAAATGGGTACTATTGAAAGTGTACTTCCTTGTTCATAAGGTTAGTGGTCCAGGTACGATACTGGATACGTCCTTTGACACTGGTCTTCCTTCATATAGCATTGGCCCAATTAGGTATGAATAATATGAATTGTGTGATGGGTGATGACGATCTGCAACAGTTCAAATTGATATGTTAACTGCAGTTATTACTAGTAAGTGAATCAAGGTTCATAGATTCGTTTGCTGATCCGATATGGATGGGTAATCAACTGTTTTATTTTAGATACTTTAAGATGAAGTGGTTTTTCAAACGAAGGCTTCGCCTAGTAGTGTGACACTCGAAGTTGAAGTTAGAGTTATAATCGTAATAATATTGCCAATTTGATGACAAGTGACAGCAAATGACTTGCCGGTTATCCGGTCCGGGTGCAACCATCGGTGCAACCTTTTAATCAAATCCCTTACGTAAGGTATGAGGGAAGACGGTTTTTGTTTTAGCTATAGAGAAAACAATAAATAACTGATTACTGATAACTGAAAATGTGAGCCCAGCCGGCTTCCAGCTAGTGAAATTTTCAATTTTCTCATTATTTAATTTATGAGAATAATATAGCGCTGTGACTGTGAGTGCTTTAAAAAATCCAATACATCCTGAGGGAAGGATGGACCCAAGAAGTAAGTTAGGTATGGAAATGTAATGTACTATTTCAGAACGCTTCGCGAACAATTTTCGCCTAAGAATAAAGTATGCAACAATATAATGTAATACAATACAGTAGGTAAGTTTGCTTTTATTGTACACCACTAATCTCCGCGAAGGGAAATAAGTATTTGTAAATATATTTTGTTTCGCCGCTCTGCGAAGTAGAGCCATGCCAGCAAGGTATATTGTGCGATATAACCGTGAAGACGGTGGTGAGTGTTAATACAACAGTAAGTTGCCTAATAAGAATTCCGGCTGGTGACGAAGGTTCACATGTCCTCCAGTAGGTAGGCTAAGTTTTATCCGCACTGTAATACAGTGACACGACTGGTTGCAGACGATATGCAAGTGAATCCCGTTCAACCTCTGGCCAGGATTCGATGGTGGTAGGTAGGTACCCTTCCGATGGGCTGCCGCGCCCCGATAACCCCGATAGTTGAGGCGACAGTCACACCTGCGTAACTCCCTGTGCATGCAGACATTTATGTATTGCATGGATGCACATTTGAAAAACAACTAGCAGAATAATGTGTTCTGGTATTTCAAGTTTTAATGAAGATTATGACGTCATTTTTCCCAGAGGAACTACATTGTTATAGGTTTGTTCCCTGTGTTCTACGACAGAAAAGGAATAGTAGGTAAGTAGACAAACGAGCATTGCAATTTGTATAATAACTTAAATTATGTATGAATTAGAGCTGATAGCGAAGTTTTCCGCTGAGGTATAAGTTAGAATTAGGTGTGACAGATTTTCAATTTTAGCTATTTTTTACGGTAATAATATGTTTGATGATTGGTTTTCCTATATAGATATAAACCAAATAGACTCATAATGAAAGATATGTTGCCGATACCATTCGAATATGGTTACGTGTTAGCACTTTATTCTTTCGAATTAGGTACTTTTTTAGGTAGGCCCGTGCCTGCCGGATCTTTTCAGTTTGTAAGATTGGACAAGATGTTGAATTTTATTGATTTGTATACATACAAAATGCAGTTGTTGTGAACATATATGAGTGAAACTTCCAAATATGAGTAATTTGGTTCATAGGTACGATGCAAGTGGCTTGTAGATCATCGTTTTTTGCTCGAAAACAGGTACATATATGTTTGTACAAATAAGTTGCTTTAATTCACCTCGGTCTGATTTTTTGTGTTCTAGGCCATGGTAGATCGCTGCAAAGCGAGCATTTTGCGTACTGATTTAGAGGTACCTGTGCTTTCGGATTAGCTTTACCTGGGCAGGCGATGGCGACTGCTATTGGCTTTAGACACACTTGTTGAATTAGTGGGTGCGCCGAAGAAGTAATTCGCGCGCAATTGGTCCATTAGGTACTGGTGTATGTAAACTGCTGGCAGTTGTTGCAACATTGTTAATACCAAGGTGTTTGATACGGCTAGCAAGAAATGTACGTATCGCTGCACGGAGGGATCGTCTCCGAAAATATTTGGAACGATATATATCGTGATGAGTATGACGTCACCTATACGTTGACATATATCATTCTGATCATCAGTTAATGGTAGTATATAACGTGGTCGGCAGCAAGCCGGCGACAGATGCTCTTGGCTAGAGCAAACTTATGGTGAGCTCGACATGAGCTGGTCATGATCATAAATGGGGTCTGGCAGTAAGCCGGCCTTAGATGTGTTAGGCCCTGCAACATGAGGCGTGTCAGCAGTGGTGAGCCGGTGAAAAACGTACTCGGCAGTTATCCGATGTTCGATGTAGGTATTCGGTCCTGAGCCGATTTGAGGTGTGGTCGATAGTATATCGACGATTAACATACTCGTTCCTAGACGGCGGTGTAGGTATACGTTAAAGTATAACTCCCAGAGAGTTACACGTATAACCTGTATGTACTTTAGTTGCGTTGAAACATTCCCAGAGAATGACTCGGTTGCAACTTGGGTCTGTGTGGAGACGTGTAGGTAGGTAGGTACACGAGGATTAACCTGTAAGTTTTGAATCTTTCCCGCTTTTCCGACCGGAATATTTAATTACGACGTGTAGGTATTAAATGTGTCCACAGTAGGTAAATAAACCGAAGTAGAATGACACATTAAACGATATAGACACATGACACATTAGATCTTAAGATCAATTAAAATTTCCGCAGGAAATTGTTAAAATGTATAACATAAATTAAGTAGAAACAGTGAGGTTATGCCAAGATTTGGTCTGCACTTCGTGTGTTTACTATTAACCATAATTTAGCATGTTACCTACTTATAGTAAGGTTGTGTTGTGATTGTGATAGTCGGAAGTGAATTTAGGTTTATAGGGTTTATCATAGAGAAAAGTAATCAATCACCTGTGGCGCGCATGATGACGTCACTGGTCTGTGGATTCTTCTACCGTTTGTGCGTTAGGTAACACGTAAAGATAGATCGGTTGTAACAGTTGCGACTAGTTACCTGGTATTTTACTGTATTGCATGATGAATGATAAGTATATGTATTATATAGGTAGACATGAGACCCAAAAAATGGCGTTTATACTTTATTTTACATACATCTAAGAGTATTTAAATTAAATATCGACCTTGTAAATCGACTACGGAAATATGAATTAGCGTAAGGGACATTTTGGCGATTTTGAGTTATATATATCATTGGATTCAGAATTTCGAGCTCTATCGAATGGTATATTTAACTTTTTGATATCTTGAAAAAAAAGTCGCTTACCTTAAACAAAAGTGAGCAAAAGTTTAAAAATCGGTGTAAAAGTACTGTAAAGGACATAAAAATGATGTATGTCCCATACGTTAAATTTTTCATCATATCGGCCAATTGATGTTCCTTACACTAATTACAAATAAGTTTTATGTCCGATATGCATCTTACATTAATTTCAAAATAAACATTGCCCTTACGCAGGCAAACAAATTTAATGATGAGGTAGGAAACCAAAATAACATTACACTATTATCTTACACTGCCCGCAAATCACCTCTGATATTTTTTATGACTTCAGTATATCTGTGTGAGCACTTATTTTGTAAGATATTTACACCGACCAAGAAAATACAAATTAATGTAAGGGACAAAGTAACAAAAATTAGGAAAGGAGCAAAGTAACGTACATGACATTATAAAATGTGTTGAAAATGTTAATGTAACGTACATTTCTTGACAAAAATGAGGTAAAATTGCAGCAAAAGACATGTTTTTTCAAAGTTTTAAGGCTATTTGAATAATTAAATAGTCAATTTTACTTATTTCTTTCAATGAAAATGTACAAAGACATACGTCATGTCAATTAAATAAATATAAACAAAATGAATGGTTAGTAACATAGAAACCATGCTTTCATTTTTATTGCTTTCATTTAATGAAAGGCCCTTTATTATCATCATCTTCCTGCTCTATCCCAATTTCTTGGGGTCGGCGCAACACGTTTGTTGAACTTTATTTCATGTTCCATACAAAAGCAAAGATCATTTGAAATTTCTGACCGTTACTAAAATGAACACAAATTAGGTATTGTCCGTCAGAAGAAACGCACACCAATGCCGTCGGAAGTGTTCGTTGACCATTGAAAATTGCTTATTGAATACAGTGTCACTATGTTTGGGTGTCAAAAACCTGTTTATATTGTGATATTAATATTTTAAATATTAAGGATTATAATTGAAAAGTATGTTAATAACAATACAATATTAATGAAACACAAAGATATAGTTTTTTAGAATTTGTCGTTTTGTTCGATAAAATGTTTTATTTTATTACAAACAAAGTATAAATTATTAGAATACTTTAAAAATTAATACATAAATTGGTGTGATGAGAAGCTAAAATAGTATAATCAACTCATTATATTATGACACGATCGAAAGAAATCGCGGATCCCAGCAAGGTACTGAAATAGAGTCATCTAAATTCTTCAAATGGTAAACCGTCACATCAGGTCGAGAGATTCTTTAGTCGAGAACTTATGAAAGTCTCATGCGTCGCATGCACCCAGACCTTTATCTGACGTTAGAGACTCCATTGTTTCTTCCACCACCTTACTCTTAGACAGCTTAAGAATACAAAGGCTTCAGGGAAGAGGCCCTGTGCTGCTTAAGGCTGGTGTCATGAAATGGCTGTTCAACTCGGTAATAACTAGTGGCAAAATCAGAGGCGTGGTTACTCACTCCACGAAAAGAGACGAAACGTTTCTCAGTAAGAAACGTTCTCCAGAAACTAAAAGGTCAATTTTACTTCTGGACCACGTCTATAAGCTGTTCTTGAGAGTCACCAATCGTTGTCATAAAAATTTACGCCTTCATGTTTGCGCGTCCACAAGTACTTAATTTGTTATAATACTCCTAATACACACCAAAACCTTGTGTTGTTTTTATTAACTTAGTATAATTTGTTTGATTAACAAAAATTTCAACGTAGTATAAATTTTGAAGATTTATTTTACTGTCAAAGATTAAATAAAAGTTCCTGTTCGGTTTTTTTGCTAATGATGTTATTTTTATCGTTCAAAAGTTTTCTGGTTTTTATTCTAATATTTCACATTAAAGTATTGATTAAGAATTTGAATCATATTAAAGATGTTTATGTTGTTTGTTATACTACATCGTGTCAGAGACGCATTTCTAGAGCATTTCCTTGAAAATAATTGGTTATAATAAAGTTTTGGGCAAACTAGTCATAAAACCTATAGACATGGTGTCCTTCACTGCAAATTTACCTCGTGGTCGATGATGAAGTGTACGTTACATTAACTTTTTCAAAATTTTCGGTGATTTTAACAGAAAAATTAACGTAAGGGACATGCCAATTCTAAACTACAGGATATCTCAAATGATGATAGCTTTAGCATAAAGAACTCGAAATTCTAAGGAATTTTTCCTTAGAAGTCATTTGAATCGGACTAGAAACAAAAATGATATAAAGAATTTTAAAAAATTGCAATTGTTTTTAGGCTCTCCTGAAAAATTGCATTTTGTCCCTTACGCTAATTCATATTTCCGTAGTCGAAATATGCCTAGATAGAACAGAGGTCGGTCGTCGGGTTGCGTTTGCGTAGGTAATGGGTATCATGGATTGTTTAGTTTTCGTATAAAATGGGCGCGCGGTGCTGGCAACACTGTCCTGTCATTCACGCTCTCTGCCGTCGCTCGCTTGGTTGATGCGAATTGTAATTATAAATGGTGTAATTTAGTGTGCTTTCGGTGTTCTCGTGTGGTTTTCCCTGTTCGGTGGGGAAGAGAACCAAGTGTATTTGGTTCCGGCGCTTTGATAGTCAGTCGGTTCGATAAGCACGCGGCCGTCGGAAAAAAATAACCTTACTTTTAGTCACCCGCGCGTCCAGTGTCCTTTGGTTCGCGTATTGTACAGTAAAACGTGTTGCTGTCGCGAGCAGTGGTGTGCGGGAGAAATCTTTGTTACTGTGTGTTAAACATTATTTGATGTCGAACTATGAACAATAGTACTCAAGTGCTTGTGAAACTTGTTGGACGGAGTACCACGCGAGCTGGTGCCCGGGTACAGTAAGTCTAGTACCTAAGTCCCAATCCAAAAGTCTTCCTCAAACCTGATACCTATTTTTCCTGTCAAAAACTAGACTTACAAGGGAACGACGGCGTCATCGTTCGCTCGGTAAGCAATTGTTGCTGGGCCCTGTTTAAGTAGATTTTGGACACAAGAATTTCTCGCCGGAAACTTTCCGGAACAAAATCTCTCATTAAATTTATTTTATTTAGCTATAGTAAAGAGCACTACGAATCGTAGTCAAATGTTGTTCCGAGGCTGATCGACCATTTAGTTTTAGATTTTAAGATAACTTTAATTTGCTTCCACTGCGCTAAGATCAGCTTCGGAATCAAACATTTTTTTGGTAGCAGAGCGTGGTTGCTTTATTGCAACATAGCAATGTAATTTAGTATTGTTGTTTTTTATATTACCCACATATTTTATTAATTTTGGAAAAATATTGTTTCGGTTTTTTTTGTGACTGTATTGTTTGCCTAGTGAACGGTACCTTATCGGTAAGGTCTAGCCAGTCAACTAACATTTATTTTGTGGTATTTGTTTATTGGTTTTCGTTTATTAAGTCGAGTGTGTAAAGTTGGTACCATGGCTCCCTCGATCGCCAGGTATAAGGCTGCTATAAAGACAGAATTAAGGTGGTATAATACCACAGCTTCAATGATAGGCCGAGAGGACCAGGAGGACGCACTCTTGAAAAGTGCAATACAGGCAGATGAACGGGTTCTGGATGTGTAGGAACACCTCCCAGAGTGACTCATGCTCGTTGAGAAAGCTCCTAACCGGGAAGAGAAGTAGCTGGTTGAGGCGATGTAAGCCAGTGCTTGAGCTGGCACAGGACATTGCGCAGGCAGCTGCGGACATATCTAGGCGACGTGACGGAAAGGAAAGCCATTCCGTGGTAAAGTGGGACAAGGATTACAGGTGCCTCTTCCGCCTGTTACGGTTCCAGTCTTTGGCGATTACGCCGACTGGCCGGCGTTTGAGGACCTGTATAGCAGTGTGGTCCACACACGGACGGACATAACGCCGGCGTACAAGATGGCTCAGCTGATGTCCAGGCACATGGAGAGCCTCGCGAATTGCTGACGCATTTGGCTGTCTCGGATAGCAATTATGAGGTGGCGTGGAAGATCCTTACCGACCGGTATCGAAACAAGCGCCTGATTGTAGACAGGCTGTTAGACCAGTGGCTGTCAATACCAATCATAACGCGAGGTACGGACCTCCGCGAGAAAATCTTCCACCCAGTCAGTGTCGCGGTCAGCGCACTAGAGCGACAGGGTTTGCCAGTGGCGGGCTACGGTTATATCTTGGTCCACAGTGCTTCGCCGCCTGCCGAGCGAAATGGTCGCTCGATTCGAGCAGCTACATGGGGCAAGTCCTCGGACCACCTCCCGACCTACGAGGATCTGAAGTCGTTCCTCGAGGCCGAAAGCAGGCGAGTGGACGTCCAGGCTGGTGAAGCCCCTCGCAGGAGACCTCTGCCCTCGCCATCCGGAACGGCCGGGTGCACCGGCGCGAGGAGGCAACAGTAGCAACCCAGGCGGTACAACACCGCATTGGAATCAGGGTGTGCCTACTGCAGGGAGACAGGCCACGGGGTGGCAGCGTGTCAGAGTTTGCTGCGCAGCGGGTTCAGAGGAGACGGGGTGTGGCACAGCAGAGGCGTTGGTGTTTTCGGTGCCTGGGGCCGCATCAGGTGCGAGAGTGCCCTTCGAGCACCAACTGTAGGTACTGCCAGGGTGCACACCATCCGCTGCTTTGCATGAATCGCTCCGGAGAGCGCCGGGGCAGCGCTGGATCGGATCAGCGAAGGAGCCTGCCCACCAAGGGAGGGAGCAACGCTCCCACCCTCCAAGGAGGAGCCCACCTCATCGGTCACAGGGACAGGCAGGGGACGTCAACAGACGGAGCCCACTTACCCAGGACGGGGACGATCCCACCACGCAGCAGGTGCCGGATTGGGAAGAACGGCACAGGAACATGGCAGCGACACCCATCCCAGGTACGGGATCAAACGGGCGGGTGTCAGGGGCACTAGGCAGCCACCAGGATACATGCAGTATTCTGCGGGCTTGAGCCACCTGGTTGGGTCTCAAGACCACGCATGCCTCCACTATGCCTGAGTACACCGCGGCTACAGGCACAACCTCGGTACGGACGTTTGCCGTCGGGGTACTATAGAACTCCAGCCATGGCCTTTATGGGCAGACCTCCCTACCAGCAGGAGTGGGACCCATGTTTGGTGTGAGGATACCCGCGGGACGCGGCCTCACCGCGTTTAGATTCCCGCTAGGTAATCGCCGCCTACTCATCAGCTTCGGCTCCCGTCCAATCACGGTACTTTTGCCAACGGCTAAGATTTGGGTATGGGGATACGGTGGCCGGACCATTCAAGTAAGAGCCCTACTGGATACAGGGGCTCAAGGGATGTATTGTATCGAGTAAGCTGGTGAGTAGGCTAGCCTAAATGTACGGCCAAGTGAGGATGAAGCTGTAGGCATCGGGGGCCTAACTGTGCCTGACATTCTGGGTCAGACGAACTTTGAGTTCGCATTAGGTTGCACATGTACAGGGGTCAGCTATCAAGTCTCAGCCGTGGTGCTGGATGAAGTGGTTGGGAAACCTCAGGTTGGTTACCACCAACGGTAAGAGGGTTAACCACAGGTTGGAGTTAGCTGATCCTGATTTTGATACTCCTGGTACGGTGGACGTACTTCTCGGGTCAGACGTCCTCGGAGATTATGGTGCGGTAGGAAGAAGGTACTCCAGGAAACTGGTTTGGTGGCCGTAGATACCACAGGGGGGTATGTTGTTTTCGGCCCAGTTTGGAGACCTCAGGACCTACCAGAAGGGGATCCGGTCCTCTATGGTAGTGTGCTGTCAGAGGTGCTGCAGAGGTTTTGGGAGTCTGAAGAGCCGCCCACGGCGGACAGACGGAAGCCAGAGGATGACGAGTGCGAGTTGTTCTATCAATACAACACTGAGAGATGCCCGTCAGGCAGATTCGTGACCAGGCTACCTTTCTCCCAAACCGCCCTGCTTTAGGTAGTTCGCGACAGCTCGCGGAACGGAGACTACTCGGAATGGAGCGGAAGATGAGGCGAGACCCAGCACTTCGGCAGAAGTATATAATTCATGCGGGAATATATTCAATTGCCACATGTCGGTGTCCAGCCTGGATTGGAGGTGTGTCGAGCATTATTCATTCCACACCTGGCTGTCTTGAAGTCACCTGAGGCGAAAATACGGGTGGTGTTTGACGGTTCTGCTCCTACCCGAATGGTGTGTCTGTGAACCAATGTTTGCACGCGGGTCCTAAATTGAACCGGGACATTGTGGACATTCTCACAGACTTTCGGTTACACCAGGTAGCGTTCGTCGTCAAATGATCAAAATGTTTCGCCAAACCATGATACATCCGGATGACCGTCGGTATCAGCTGATTTTGTGGCGTGAGAGCCCAGATGAGCCGATGGTCACATACGAACTTAACACGGTGACGTATGGACTTAAGCCAAGTCCGTATTTGGCAGTACGTACGCTGAGAGTTGGCCGCACAGAAAGGGTAAGATATCCTCGAGGCGCAGCAGTACTGGATCGCGACGTCTACGTGGACGATATCTGCACGGGTGCTGATAGCGTGGAGCAGGCGCTAATTCTACGAGACGAGTTGATCGCGATCATGGGTTCAGGAGGTTACGAGTTGCGGAAATGGTTGTCCAGTTGCCCAGAGCTCCTGGCCGGTTTGCCAGGCGAGTTCCATCAGGACCCGCACCTCTTTGAGAACCCGGACAATCCAAACACGTTGGGCATCCCGGGGTGCAATATAGGCCAACGCATGACGTATTCACGTACAAGATCGAGCCCGACCTTTGAGAAATCTTGGCCTAAGCGGTCGGTACCGTCGACACTCGCTAGAACGTTCGATCCTCGCGGATGGATCGCCCCGGTTACGTTCATGGCGAAGTGCTTTTTACAAAGGTTGTGGCTAGCCAACTTAGGATGGGACGACCAACTCTCCGGAGAGTTGTTGAAGGATTGGCTCAAGTTTGTGACCACCTTACCAGGGATCGTGCACATCGCGATACCCCGCAAGTTAGTCCCATCGGTGGGATGTAAGGCTACCCTACATGGGTTTTGTGACGCCTCGGAGCGAGGGTACGCGGCAGCTGTATACCTTCGGACAGCAAGTTCAACGGGAACTGTGCACGTGCGTCTGGTTATGGCCAAAAAGGTGGCACCAGTCAGAACTAGATGGACCATCCCCAAATTGGAATTGGCAGGGCAGCTCTTCAGCGCGCTGCTAAATCATGTAACCTGCAATCTGCGTGGTACCATCAACTTGATGAAACGGTGTACGCGTGGACTGACAGTCGGATAGTTCTGTGTTTGCAGACGTCGGTACATACACTTGAGGTTTTCGTGGCAAATCGGGTGTCACAGATTACGGGGTCGGAAACTCGTTAGTGTGGAGGCACGTACCGGGAGAATGGAACCCAGCGGACTGTCGCCGCGCGGGTGCAGGGCACCTGATTTGGTGAGTCACCCACTGTGGTGGGGACCTCAATGGCTGACTGAGTCGCCGCAGGAATGGCCATTCAACGAGTGCAGGGCGCCGCTTGGGCCACCTGATCGAGGTTTGCGAGTGAACGTGGGGCAACTCGTACCGAAGCCTAACCCAGCCTTCTTGCTGGAACGGTATAGCTCCTCGACAAACTTCTTGGGGTGACAGGTAGGATCAAACGGTTCGTGAACAACTGCAGGAAGCCTCAAGCAGAACGGAACTTTACACCTGTCCTCTCGCCTGCGGAACGGAATGCGGCTCTATGCTCATTGGTTAGAGTCGTCCAGGCGGAACATTTTGAAGAGGAGGTCAGGCTGCTCAGGGATGGACGTGGGCTGAAGGGAGGAATTGTGCGCCTCAACCCATTCCTGGATGAGCATGTGCTCAGGGTTGGAGGCAGACTTCGGAACGCTAGCCTGCCCTTCTCGGCTCGGCATCCACTGTTACTTCCAAAAAGGGGACCCTTAGTTGAGCTCTTAGTCAGGATCGTCATGAGAAAACTCGCACGCGGGCTGTAATGCGCTATTGGCCATCCTACAGCGCGAGTTCTGGATCTTATCGGGACGACGAACGGTGCATGTAGCGTTGTGTTTAGGTGCTTGCCTTGTTACCGCTTGAAGGCAGCCACAATGCAGCCACAGATGGGAGATCTCCCACCGGACCGGGTGACGGAGGCCTGGACGTTTGCAGGTGTGGGAACGGATTTCGCAGGCCCTTTCATGGTGAAGGCATCACGCCTGCGGAACGCAAAGTCTATCAAGGCGTACTTGTGCGTGTTCGTGTGCCAAGCCACCAAGGCCGTCCCCTTGGAGCTCGTCGCCGACCCTTCTACGGAGGCCATTATGGCAGCGCTGGCGACATGTACGTCGCGACGAGGGCGCCCAGCGCAGCTCAGGTCGGAGTGTGGTACCAACTTGCTGGTGCTGATCGGTGTATGAAGGAAATTGTAACGTTCTTGGGGAGAACGAAGAAGCCATCAGCACGGGCCCTCCCGTCAGGGCATTACTTGGTGTTCGATCCACCAGCGCCCTCACTGGTGGTATTTTGAAGCGGTTGTAAAGTCCGCTAAGACGCATTTGTTGCGCGTTGTGGTTAACAATTTTGACTTTCGAGGAGCTGGCGACCGTGTTTTGTAAAATTGAGGCTGTACTAATTCTCGTCCTTTGTGTCCGCTAAGCGCATAGCCATTAGATTTAGAGGCCCTGACGCCAGGGCATTTCTTAATTGGCCGCCCACTTAACGCCTTGCCGGAATATCCCTATACGGAGGTGAATAGCAATCGTTTGTCGCGTTATCAGTTGTTGCAGCAAATGACTCAAAACTTTGGAAGCGTTGGTCGCTTGAGTACTTGCACATTTTGCAGCAACGCCTTAAGTGGACGGACAGGACTGAACCCCTGCATTGGGGATCTCGTTCTGGTTAAGGATGTCAACCTACCGCCATCGCGTTGGCGCCGGGGGCGCATTCTCAACCTGTTTCCGGTAGTGATGGCACTCTCGAGTTGCAGAAGTTCAGGTGGGGATTCAGTCCTTAAGCGAGCAGTAGCTACATTATCACGCCTGCCATATACAGAGCGGACCGATGTCGGTCCGGGCGGGTGAATGTTTAGTTTTCGTATAAAATGGGCGCGCGGTGCTGGCAACACTGTCCTGTCATTCACGCTCTCTGCCGTCGCTCGCTTGGTTGATGCGAATTGTAATTATAAATGGTGTATTTAGTGTGCTTTCGGTGTTCTCGTGTGGTTTTCCCTGTTCGGTGGGGAAGAGAACCAAGTGTATTTGGTTCCGGCGCTTTGATAGTCAGTCGGTTCGATAACCACGCGGCCGTCGGAAAAAATAACCTTACTTTAGTCACCCGCGCGTCCAGTGTCCTTTGGTTCGCGTATTGTACAGTAAAACGTTGCTGTCGCGAGCAGTGGTGTGTGCGGAGAAATCTTGTTACTGTGTGTTAAACATTATTTGATGTCGAACTATGAACATATACTGTGCTTGTGAAACTTGTTGGACGGAGTACCACGCGAGCTGGTGCCCGGGTACAGTAAGTCTAGTACCTAATTCACAATCAAAATTTCTTCCTCAAACCTGATAACTATTTTTCCTGTCAAAAACTAGAGTTTACAAGGAAACGACGGCGTCATCGTTCGCTCGGTAAGCCCTTGTTGCTTGTACCTGGATAAGTCCATTTTGGACACAATAAATTCACGGCCGCAAACTTTCCGGAACAAAATTCTTCTATTAAATTTATTTTATTTAGCTATAGTAAAGAGCACTACGAATCGTAGTCAAATGTTGTTCCGAGGCTGATCGACCATTTAGTTTTAGATTTTAAGATAACTTTAATTTGCTTCCACTGCGCTAAGATCAGCTTCGGAATCAAACATGGATCCTGCGCGCAACTGTAACCGCATGCGTGAGCACGTGAACGAATAGATTTATATGTAAAATTACGAACAAAAGAAACGGGTGCAGGTACTTAGCTTTTTCTCCGCTTCCTGGATATCAATCCTGTGTGTTACATTCTGGCCAAGGCGTGGCCTGTAGGCCACTTCAAATTGTTTCACTTAGAATACTTTTCGGCTGATTACGAGTAGACACTTTTCCTATTTAGAAAAAGGTAAACTGAACAAATACGTAAAGATTTAGAAATCACAATAAAAATTAAATTTTTATAGATTGAGTTACGCGTGCGAAGTGGCTGAGCACTAAATTGCGAATGAATATCCTGCCACCGCCGGGTTGAGCCGAGTTATCGTGCGAGGAATATATAAAGTTACCCACAAAAAAAAAGGTGCAGATGTGTAAACAAGCTACTGCTACATCTCAAATAGTGCGTTGT